>MU089545.1:0-10174 GCA_014858505.1 Corymbia citriodora subsp. variegata | reverse complement strand
TGCCCAAGGCGGCGGGTGGAATTGTGCACATCTCATTTGCTTCAAACCTGCAGAAAGAATTCTCAATTTGTTCTGGCTCGACTGATTCCGAACCCTGCTGTTGGACAAAGGCTTTCCATTTTTCGTACGAGATGCCTCGATCTACACCCAAATCATAATTAGAATTTCCTGCTAACTTCGAGCATTTGTAAATGGTTATGCAGCACTCATCTGGTATTTTCGAATTGACTATATTAGAGAAACTTTCCAATGATTCGCAACTGCTAAAATCCAAACTTTTGATAGCCTCTAGTTCATCTAGACCCTTAACCGCCAAAAGCCCTTCGCATCTTTGAATTACCAAGGATTCCAGCTTTTTCAAATCCGCTAGATCCTCTAGACATTGAATCCCAGGACATTCTTTTATTTCCAATTGTTCCAACGACTCTACCGAACCAAGACCCTGGATCGCAGTTAGATTTGGGCAATCAATTAGCGTCCACAGCTTCAACCTCTTCAACCTCGAAAGACCAGCAAATCCCAGGAGAAATTTTAGCCCTTCCACTCGGAATTCAATCAACTGTTCAAGCCCATCGAGTTGAACTTCAATCCATTTACATTGATAAATGTGCAAACATGTCAAGTTTCTCAAGTTGCAACGAAATGACAAACTGCATATTGATTTATGATATTCGAGCAATAACGTTGATAAAGACAATGGAAGGAACATGAGGGATTGTCTGAATGGACCATCTTGGATGAACAAAGGATGCCGGATCTTATCATTACCACCATAGCTCAAATCCACCAATTTAGTTAGGTTTGTGAGATCCGGGACCCACTGCAGCGAACTTGATCCAAAGCTTAGGCTTATCAAACTTGTGGGAAGCTCAGGCAATACTACAAGTTCACCGCAATGCCATAAACCCAATTTCTCTAGGCGAGGAGGTAGTTTGATAGTCCCCTTAACATTTTTAATACGGGTCACTTGCAAGTGAAGGACTCTCAAAAGTGACAATTTCCCAATGTCTTCAGGAATTTCCCATTCCAGAAATGGGCAATACTTTCCATGTAGCTCTTCCAACTCTTTTAGTGCGATAATACTCCTCGGTAGCTCCCTTATCGAAGAATTCGAAATGTTGATGACTTTTAATCTACTCAGGTCTCCAATAGATTCGGGTAACCGCAAACATGGTGTTCCTGAGATATCCAACTCAAGTAGTGATTCCAAGTTCCCAATGGAGATGGGAAGTTCCACTATTTTAGTATAAGATAGGAAGAGGGACTTAAGTTCTTTTAGATTCCCAATAGAACTAGGAAGCTTATCAATTTCTGTAGATCGCAATTTAAGTACTGACAAGCGCTTTTGGTTACTAATGGAGTCAGGTAATCTTGTGATGGCCGTAGACGAGAGATCCAACTCTACCAAGGATGCCACTCTCACAAATGATTCAGGCAGCTTCCTCAACCTTTTGCAATTGCCTAAATACAAGTACTCAAGATTCTCTAACACTCCAATTCCTTCGAACAACTCCGTAAGACTTGTACACCCATCCGCATTGAAGTAAATCAGACGCTTAAGCTTTTCGAGGGAACTATCAACTTCAATCAATTTTTTGCAATTTTTAAGGACCAATCGCTCTAAACTCAAATAGTCAGAGAAGTTTGGAGTCTTGGTCATGCTATTGCAATTTGTGAGATCCAAAACTTTCAGCTTCTTGGCAACCTGTTACAATAGCTAAAAGAGAGTAAAGGGAAAATACTATGCGAATTTAGACGCAGTAAATGGCTATGTTGGAACTAAGTTGTAATTCCGATGGCTCCTTTGCCCCATTTTACCCAAACAGGCACATTCATTTTAGTATTAAGACCTATCCGACCTGTACCGCATATTTGCACCTACATATCAGTTCAACTTCTTCCTCACCATATGGTATTTAATACAATCTAATTGTCAATTGTTTAATTACAAGACCAGGTCGGTTTTACTTGTGAATAAACTCGATTACACATGGGCCATTTTATATACGTGTTATTGCCCATACAATTATGGTATGGTCAATAGGAGTTGAACAATTTGACTAAGAGATAAACAAATAGTGAAGGATTGTACCTTGATTTGACTCCATCCAATCCAGTCCTCCGTTATGGAACTAAAAGACAAGTCGAGAACTACAAGTTTGCTTGGATGGAAGTTGATGGCAAATAGCTCTAGAGGACACCTATGCCACGACATGTATCTCAACTTTGAAAGCTGATTCTCAAAGTCTCCATCTAATTGTCCCCGACGTAATTTGAGGAACCTTATGTTTTGAAGTCTCGAAAACTCCTTGCTCGTATATATTCCCGATGCATTTCCATCTAAGTAGATTGCTTCAATGTCATCTTTTCTCTGACATTTAATGGTAATATAACATTAGAATAAATGAAAATTATCCTCTATTTAAAAAGGGCTCCAAATTAATAAATGAACTCTTGGAAAAAGTATAGAATTCGACAGTCAATCATATTGTCTTACCTCTTCCGTTCTTGTGATATTCACGGTCATATCAGGATCCCACAACCTGCTTTGCTTTCTTGGATCTATCGGACTTGTATCTCCACTAACAATTTTTCTCCCGAGATCTCTCAATTGGTCGTGCATCCAAAATTTGTTGTCTTCAGTTATGTTTATCAAGGACTTGTTCACAAGAACTTGAGTCGAATAATCAGGCCGAAACCTACAATCTTTCCACATGTAGAACGCATTCGTCTTGTCTTCATCTATAAAGAAACATGCAATGTCGAGAAAGATCTGTTTTTGTTGATGGTCGAGGGCATTGAAGCTAATCTTCAGCTTGTCCCGGACCTTCTCATGAGGTATCTCCCTCAAATTGTCTAGAACATCCATCCAAAAAGCTTTATTTTGGTGACAAAGTAATGAGCCTATGACTTCAAGAGCTAAGGGAAGTCCTCCGGTTGTGTCCACCACTTGTCTCGAAAGACTAACATAATCGTCTAGAGGAGCATTTCTTCCAAAAGCATGTCTACTGAAAAGCGTGAGTGATTGAAATAGATCCAACGGATTCACTTTGTACTCAAAAGTGTAATCGGCTTCTACGATGCTTCTGTTTCTAGTTGTTATAATAATTCTGCTTCCTGAGCCAAAGGAAATGTGGTTGATAGCTAGTTTCTCAAGTTGTTCCTTATCATTCACATCGTCAAGAACGATGAAGACTTTCTTGTTGGAAAGTCGATGCGCAATCACTTGGATCCCATCGTCACCATCATTGATTCCGTCATGAAAGCTTGAACCAAACATGTTAGATAATATTTGTTTCTGTAAGGCTATGAAGCCAGAGCTGCACGAAGATTCCTGGACATTTGCTAGGAAGCAACAATGACTAAAGAGGGAATTTAGTTTGTTGAACACAACCTTAGTGAGAGTTGTTTTACCGATGCCGCCTATTCCATGGATTATGACAAAGCGCATGCCTCTTGAGTCCATGTCCAACAACTTCACAACGGCTTCCACTTGCTCATCCATTCCTACTAAATGCTTTGTGATAGGTTTGTCTTTTATCTTCAGCTTCGTCAAAATCTCTCGCATCACTGATGTAATGAAGTTCCAATGCCTGCCATAGTGGTAAATCATCTAAGTCGAAATAGTAAACGATAACCCTAGGGACACTCAATAAGTGGCATTTACATTCAAATTTACTTTCTAATCCAAAAGTTAAGCTTACTGAATCAACTGTGCACCCTAAAGGAATAGACATTCTAGGTGCTTTTAAATCGCGACGTCCCTATGATTCTAGCAAATAATCATATGCTGAATATTATGAGCCTTTTCTATGTATTTGCCCTCGAGGTGGCAACACTTCAAACGGGCGATTGGGAAACTTGCTCTAGCGCCGTGTAAGAATCTTTTGGTAAGGAGAGAAGGTAACTTTTAAGGGGGTAGTCCATAATTTATGAACACAATGACATATAAAATTAGATTTGCCAATGAAAGAATTAGAGGAAAAATACCAAAATTCGAAAGAAATACTCCTCCCATCTCCCCCGCTAAACTTACCAGACAAATAGAAGTTCGACTGAATATTTATCCGGTTCCTGCTTTATTTGGTTTGGATGAATCAAATGGTTGATTTTAGTTTTCAAAACATGGCATTCATTCCATTTCAAACCACCTAAACGAGACTTATACAAACTAGTATACAATGAATTTCAAAACAAAGTTATGGAGTGATTTAGGACACCTACATACCCTTGCTCTTTCAATTCCCATCCTTTGATTTGGGCTACACTTTTTAGCGCATCCTCCCACTTTTGCCTCTTCTGGCAGCCAAACTTTTCCTCGTGCTCCTCCAAAGCGCCAACATACAATTGAGACTTAAGCTTAACATCGTAAGGCTTCACGTCGTAGAAAATCGGCATAATCTCCTTCTCATATGGTTTGGATTCCGTGCACTCCACCATGTGTGCTAGCTCGCTAAGGCACCACGCACTCGAAGTATAACCTTTAGAGAAGACGGGTATGTAGATCTTCGACTTTTCAATGGCCATCGGTAATTCGTCACCTATTTCTTTACCGACGTGGAGCTCTTCCTTGTCGAGGAAAACACGGATGTTTGCTTCTCGCATCCTGTTATAAAGGCAATCCGTGAATCCTTGTCGAGTATCTGGCCCTCTGAAACTCAAGAAAACCTGGTAATCGATTGCCAACGACTCACCGTCACTCGTTCCAGCCTCCGAACTCTTTCCCATCTCTATTGTCCCGAGTATTTTTGCCTCAGAGTTTCCTCTCTCAAAGTCCCTCGTCAATGAAAGTCCCTCTCCCATCGCCGACGACTCACCGCCACTCGTTCCAACCTCCGAGCTCTTTTCCATGTCCATTCTCCAGCAGAGTCTTTTTATTGCCTCAAAGTCCCTTTTCAGTGAATGTCTCCGTTGCCCAAGACTCCGCTCCCGAAGTCTCCATTCCTCATGTGTCAATTGCTCAAATCTCAGTTGCTCAAATCTCTGTTTCCGAAGTCTGTGTTGCTCAAAACTAAGTCTCCCTTCCTCAAGTATCTGTTCCCAAAGTCTCCGTTGCTCAAAATCAAGTCTCCCTTCCTCAAGTATTTGTTTCCGAAGTTTCAGTCCCTCAAGTCCCAGTTGCTCAAGTGTCAGTTCCCGAAGTCTCCCTCGCTCAATTATATGTACCCAAAGTCTCCCTTCCTCAAGTCCCTGTTCCCGAAGTACTAGTCCCTTAAGTATCAGTCCCTCAATTCTCTGTTCCCGAAGTATCTGTTGCTCAAGTATTAGTCTCCGTTCCCAAAGTCTCCCTTGCTCAAGTCTCTGTTCCCGAAGTCTCACTTGCTCAAATAAAAGTCTCCCTTCCTGAAGTATCTGTTCCCAAGGTCTCCCTTCCCAAAGTCCCTGTTCCCGAAGTACTAGTCCCTCAAGTCTCTGTTCCCGAAGTATCTGTCGCTCAAATATAAGTCTCCGTTGCTCAAGTCTCTGTTCCCGAAGTATGTCTCGTTGCTCATATAAAAGTCTCTGTTGCTCAAGTACCTGTTCCCGAAGTACCTGTCGCTCAAAGATAAGTCTGGGTTGCTGAAGTCTCTGTTCTCGAAGTCCCCCTCGCTCTTGCTCAAGTCTCTGTTCTCGAAGTCCCCCTCGCTCTTGCCTAAGTATCTGTTCCGCAAGTCTCCCTCGCTCTTGCCTAAGTATCTGTTCCCAAAGTCTCCCTTGCTCAAGCCTCTGTTCCCGAACTATCTGTTGCTCTTGCTCAAGTATCTGTTCCCGAAGTACTAGTCCCTCAAGTCTCTGTTGCTCAAATATAAGGTTCTGTTGCTCAAATAGAAGGCTCTGTTGCTCAAGTATCTGTTCCCAAAGTCTCTCTTCCTCAAGTCTCAGTTTCTTATGTCTCCCTTTCCGAAGATACTGTTGCACAAATATAAGTCTCTGTTGCTCAAGGATCTGTTCCCGAAGTCTCCCTTCCTCAAGTCTAAATAGAAGTGTCCCTTCCTCAAGTCCCTGTTCCCGAAGTATCCCTTCCTGAAGTAGCTGCTCCTGAATCTGTTCCCGAAGTCTCTGCCGCTCAAGCATCTGTTCCCCCTCCCCAAGTATCTGTGCGAGTAACTGTTGCCGAAGTCTCCGTGGATGTGACTGTCCCATCGTCGATGAGGTTTGGGAGAGAGATGAAATCCCCCAAGACGAAGGGTTTTGCTTGTTGTCTATATGGACGATCCAGACACAGAGTGAGAGCGAGAGAGAGACAGAGAGAGATGTTTTTGTTCTTGTAACTATGGCCTCTCCCAAGGCTTCCTCCCCAATTGAGTTTTATAGAAAGGTTTCTTTAGCCGGGCCCTTTTTTCTCGGAAAGGCTTTTTATTTTTTTCCGGTTTTAAGAAAGGACAAACGAAGTATCTACTCAAATTGACGACGTTCTTAAAGCATCCCTAGTCTGGGCAAATTGTTAACACGTTTCATTTGGGACCATGTCCAACTTTCGACATCGCCTGGAAGTATAAAAAAAAGAATTTATTTTAGGTATAGGGTAAAAGAAAAAGATATTGTACTTATTGAAGATGGACATAACACTCTCAAATACAAAACGCAAGTATAAAGCCCGCCATTCCTGTATGTCAAATTAATTACGTTAGGAAGGGGACGCGAATGAGTATGGCAGTTTACAAAGACCAAAATCAGATTGCAAATACATGTGGTAATGTCCAGGAAATCCAACAAGGAATAGTTTCATCCACAAAATTCATGGAGATTTTTAAAAAATAAATAAATGAAAGATTATCCAGTTAGTACAAGTTGAAATAATAAGTTTTCTTTCACCTTCCTACTATCCTTGAGAGAATTCGTTGATCATTCTTTATTAGCAAAAGCAAAATTTTATCCAAACGAAGCTACATCGTGTATCTCGATGATAACTTAATTTGATATCTTGCAGATTATTTTTTAATAAACTATTAACTTCATAAAGTAATAACTGTTTTCATTTAGTTTTGAACTGTTACTATCTAATACATTTCTTTTGATTTATTTATTTCACGAAAAATATTCTATCGAAAAATATTTTCCTACATTTTCGAGTTTAGAAAATGAGTCAACCATAAATCTTTTCACAATATATAGAAAATCTTTGCTCAAATTCAAGATATTCTTTCAAAAATCGGAAATCATTATCTAAAACAAGACTAGGCTTGGATTATCTTGATGATTTTCTTAAGATACTCGCAATTATCTGGTGAAAAACAAATTGTTTGGTCTAAGATAGGGTGACCATATTTGTATAATGCATTTCTTATTCTTATTGGAATAAAAATTCTCTAGTAGAGAATCAATTGGATCCATATCTAGGAAACCAAATTTACTAGGATCCCTTCGCCCTTGCCAAAGGCCGACAAGGGCCAGCCTTGCCTATGGGCGGCAAGAGTGTCCCTGCCCTTGCCCTCGCTGGTGATTGGCTACTCCACTAGCTATTGTGAATGTGGCAACTGGCAATAGAGGGAATGAAGGGGAAAAAAAAGAAAGAAATGAAGGAAAAGAGAAGAAAAAAAAGGAAAAAGTAATAATAAAAATTCAAAAAAGGAATGTATGGACTTGCATATGGCAACTTCAACACTACCCGCCACGTCTTGACCTTCGAGCACGAGGTAACTCCTGTTCTCTTGCGGTCATTTAGATGCAACGTCCCAAGACACGTCGTCGACCATTATTTTTATCTTTTAATTAAACGCATACGGAAGTGAATCATAATCCCCTAGTCAATTATAGAAGCGGGGATAGCAAGAAAACCCAACCAATAAACACATTCAAAAGTGTTGCTTTAATAACTAATTAATTAATTCTAAGAAGTTTACAAGTACAAGCCCTTACTATAGGCATCTTCCTATCGAGCCAATGAAACCAATAAGCCAAGGTTAATTTACTCCCTTCAAATATGGCCACGAACCGTAACACATGCCGGTTCTCCATCTTACGGACCTAGAAATGGTTATACAATAACCAATGAGATAAAATCTCAGTAAGTTAAAATCCTAAGCCTCCGTTAGGAATTTTGCTCACCTCGAGGGTAGTCTAATCATGCAACCTAGCTTTGGCAACCAACACAATACCACACCTCAAGCAGCATTATCAAACGACAGTTCAATAAGCAGATGTAAACACAAACAACCCAACCTGGCCTTGGCACACGCAATTTGCAGAAACTGTCAATCACCTCACAACAACAGTGAGAGGCATCAAATAATTAGAGCATTGCAAAAAAATTTCTCATATCTCATTGCCCACACATGCTCTTATTATTATGACCCTTATGGTTGGCGGTCTTTGGCCCAAGCCAAGCTTTGTCCTCATTCTTGAGGCACGACAATGTCATGGGCTATCCCCCATTGATGGCATTTCCGAAGGAGCATAGGGTCCACCCACTACCGTAGCTCCGCAATTGACCCCCGTCAGACATCCGACCGAAGTCAAGTGACCATAAGGCTACGGCACAACCCCGAAGGATTGGCAATCATCTGACTATACCGGGCTATCAACTTTAATCTAACCATGCAACACATTATCAAGAAGTTCATTCTTGTCTTTGCTTTTGCTTTATCGTGAATGCAACATAATTTGTGTTCGCGCGACATGTTATTGTCATTGACACACATACAATGAAATGCAGTAGTATCCAACAGTCACGTACAACAGCAACAGTCCAATCACTCACGAAAGGTCACAGTCTGACAATCAATTCCGACTAATCAACATTACAATACTTGCATACTTTTCCAAAATAATCACGTATCTCAATAATTACCGGTACACAACCACATGTCTCCATATTCAATAATAAATAAACACGCGCTTCCACGACTAACGACAATCAACTATTCCCATAAGTAAGCAATCATCCCAAAATAAGTATTAATTATGATTATACTAAAAAATACTCATTTATAAAGCATATAATACAATAATCGATTATTCCAATAAAATAATTTACTCCCACAAAATACTTATAATTATTTACTAATCTCATAAATAATTATCCAACCCAAATAATTCCATTTAATAAAACCCTTTATTTAATAAATCAATTAATAATGTAGTATATAAATACTATTGACTTTAGAAAATTAGACCATAGTAATTTTCCCACAAAATTACTCAATTAAAACTATTTTCCATAAATAATCACAATTAATCATTTTCCCCAAAATAATTAATTTTCAGAAATGAATAGTTATAATAATAATAATAATAATTCGAAATTATAAAATAATATAATCAATTAATTAATATTTCCGAAAATAATAAATTATTATTATTTATTCCAAAAATAATAATAATATTTATTAATACTAACCATGGTTACTAATATAACCAAACTGTGATTAATTAACCCAACTATGGTTAACTAACTCAACCAATGTTACTTTAATCTAATCATGATTACTTTAACCAACTACAGTTAATTTAATCTAACCACGGTTACTTTATTTTAACCATGATTAACACTAAGCAAGCTTAATCAATAATATTAAAACACTAATAATCATCATCCAAAGCATTAATCAAAGATTAAACTAATTAAATTACTTTTAAGCAAGATTAACCCCATAATTAAGGGATTAGGAAATCGACTCACGGTTTAATGATTCTGACGACACGGGCGCGATGGTAGAGGGCGATGCATGGCCATGTTGGGGACAACGACGGACAACAACCGGCGGCCGAAACCCGGCAAAACAGCTTCCGATGAGGCTGTTTTGCGCCGGACAGAGGGAGAACAGCGGCTGGCAAGGCTGGACGGTGGCTGGACAACAGCCGGCTGACCTCTGAACGGCGGCCAGTAGCTCCAGTGAGCAGCAGCAACTTCGACCAGCAGCAGCAGTGAGCAGCAGAGCCAAAAACAGCAGTAACCGGGCTGAACACGGGAAAACGGAAGAGAAAGAAGAGAGGAAAGGGGTGGCAATCCAGTGATGGTTGGGCGGCTCCTCGACGACGGCAAAGCAGCAAGGACGGTGGCTGATGGTGGCTGGTTCAGGGGAAACACAGCAGCACAAGCTGTTGTTTTTGGGAGGAAAACAGAAAAAGAAACTCAAAGAGGGAAAGGAGAGAGACCAAGGGAAAAGTGGGGTGGCTGGTGGTGGACGTGAGGAGGAAATGAGGGGGAAGAAAAGTCACCAAAGGGGGGAGGAAGAAGGAAATGTGCGGAGGG
>MU089544.1:193429-288163 GCA_014858505.1 Corymbia citriodora subsp. variegata | reverse complement strand
AGTACCGTGTCCCACATCACCTAGGAAGGAAGTCCTGGGCTAGTTGATAAGGCTGGAGAACCTTCAACCTGTCATAGGCCTTTTGTGGGGAGTACCCACAAGAACAAAACCGTGCGGGCTTTGGCCCAAAGCGGACAATATATGGCAGGCGGGCTCCAGGCCCTTACACTAGAAGCCCCACAAATCACTTACATTAGGCCTTTGACTTGTGCATGTAGCTCTAAACTAGAGCAAATTATACCCAACTTGTAATTTTCCAATGAATAATCTTTAGTTCCTAAACTAGAGAATCCTCAATACCCCAACAAACTATGTCAATATTGGGGATTATTTTCTCTAATGATAAAGTTAATTCACTAAGCATTCTCTCTTCATCTTATATGATGCAGCTGGCATTGACGTTAGCAAATTTTGGTCAAAATTGGCAAAAGGTAAAATTATTTAGAACTCAATTGGCAAAATTAAAAGATTTAATATTGATCAGTAGGATTGCAATTGATTAAAAAAAATTGAACAATTCCCTCCACTAGGTGATTAATTGTTTTCCCCATAACATCAATAGTTTTTTTTGTTTTTGATTGACTAAGAAATTAAGTTATTGGTGGCTACTCCTAAAATGCATTTGAATCATTGTAGCTCAGCCCAACCTAGGAAAGGAAAGATTCAGGCCATAGATTATGGGGCAATATTTTTTTTAAAAAACTACATTTCACTTATCATTTTGATTTTTACTTTCAAAACTAAAAGCCAGATCATGAGGAAGCAAGATACTACATGACCCACCATCATTTGAATCTTTTGGAAAGAAGATTGACACACGGCAACGGTTCATAACTAGGAGATTGAAGTGACCTCGAGCAACCATCACATAATTGATTTTTCAAGAGGAAAATTTTGATGTTCAATTTGAATTGCTGTTTTGATAATCCCAGAATGAAACTTTTTTTGTATTATCCATTTGAAGTGATGACTTGAATAATTTTTACTTGTAATTCAAGCATAAAAAATAATTGTAATAAGGTATTATTCGTATTCACAAAGTTTCTCAAACTCCTGCAGAAATTTTCTGTCATTTTTTGTTCTCTTAATCTACATATTTAAGTCAAATTGAGTCTCATCTCACTTTTTGGCTTTTCCATTCAGTTCTCACTTACATATTACTTTAATATTTTGATGTAATTTAACTGTAAAAAGTAAAGAGTAAATTGGGTCTTAGAAAGAGATAATAGATGAAAGAAAATGTCACTATCCACTTCTCACTAAAAAAATTATACTCGATAAAATTCGTGAATTGTAGTTAAAGTGCTATGATCAATTTCATTCCTCGGTTAATTTATTTTTTTTGAAATTTTGAATAAATGTTTGTTTTTAGTTACTAAAAAAATAAGAAAAAATAATTTCATTTTTGCTTTACGGAAAAGAGTCGTGAAAATATTATTTCACGTGCGAGAGGTCTAAAGCCATGACTCTTTGCCTACGGTTGCTGCAAACGACCCCAATCCATTCACAGTAGTTTGCTTCAGTAGTCCAATTGCTGCCTTTGATGGTGTCTGTTGGATTGACCTCGATTGCTTATTAGAAGCAGAAGAGCGCATCTTGATCAGTAAAGTTGCTGGAACAAATGGCGGGCTGAAACATCAATAGGGAACCGACCAAAGGATCAAATACTAAAAAGATGAACTTCTTCAAAATGAACAGAGTCTCTTTTGATTGCATCAATAGACACTTTGCCAGTTAGGACCTGTCTTAGTATTCGTACCAACACCTACCTAATGATTGTCTTAATGTAGAACCCAAAAGACAAGCAAAATAAGGAAAGAAAAATGACCAAACGATGCCTCAAACGATGTCTCCATGGAAAAAAACAATAGGTTGCTTTCTAATGTGAAGGGGACATGACAAACTACACGACCAGAATTCAGAGACTTTATTGAAAATTTCTGATATTTAAAAGAATGCTATTTGCAATACCACATAAGTGAAGCAATCAAGCCTAACAGGCCATTTGGGTCGAGACCTTCCTTGGAGGTCAACCTGGAGAATCCCCTAAATCACCTCCGGTTCTGTGGATGGCCCGTTCTTTAGAGTTTGCACATACACATCTATTTGCTCTGTGAGGTTACAATGGACCTTAGACTAAAGCTCTAATGTAGGAATGTGACAATGTTTTGATGAATTGGAAGAACTTCGACCGTAAGAATCGTTCCGCAATTTTTCAACTCTCAAAATTATTTTCTACACGGTTTAATATATTTTAAAATTTATATACAATGCGTGATGTATTACTCTCACTTGATAAAAATAGGTTTACTTGTAATTATTTATATTTGACCTTTTTTTAATGTTATCCACCTTAACGATTTTGAGTTACACATATTGGCATTAAAATCTACTTAGAGTTGCCTGAAATCTTTCTAGTAGACTTTTGAAAGAGAATAGCTTTTCATTTTAAAGAAAAAGTAATGAAGACTTTTAATAAGTCCATCCAAGCATGTCCAAGCATCTTTGAGCTTTGTTTGTAAAATGTGTTATTACAAGTAATGCTCCATATAAACGAAAATTTTGAAATAATAGCATATTCAATATATCATAAGGAACGACGAATTTGTATTGTCGTTAGAAATTTTAAATTGTTGATTTTGTGATAATAGTCTAGATAAAGGTGCCCATTGCGGGTAACGTATTCCCACCATGTCTCGGGCCTTTAAAAGCCCAAACAGAAATTGTGCGCCACTAGTGCAAACCACTATTTATCAATGTTAATTACCGAAAAAAAGAAGTTAATTGGGCTTTCCTTGGGCCTATCTCAGTCCATGTATGTGGAATGGATGTGCTATGGACGCATGGACACGATGCCCTTACCCTCAAGTAGTCAAAACATTAGATTCATGTCTACCATATACAAGCGAACTCATTGGATTCAACCTTACAAATTTGCCTAAAATTTCATTCCCATCTAAGCCTTCTATTAAGATAAATTGTAATAGTGCGTTACAATATATTGGACATTATTGTAATTCAAATATGTAAATAATTATGAACTAATTGTAGAAAGATCTCATTTTAATTTGAATGAAATTTTTTTTTAGAGAAAATACCATCAAAAATCCCAAATTATGTCTGTTGTAACGCATTTATTCTAAACTATTTTCACGACATAAAAAATCTCAAACTATACACGTTATAACACATTTACCTTAAACTTTTTATTATGAAGTTAAAATTCCAAACTTATACTTGTGTGATTTATTTAATCTCTATCTAGGTTCAATAAGATGATTTTTCAACTAAAACTACATTATTTTTTTTATTTCACTTAAGCCACTTAACTGTCATTGTCAACAAAGTTTGCCTTTCACTATCCATGAAGGTAAATTTTAAACAGAGCTCACTAACAGAATATTGACGTAGGGTAAATGTATCACGCAAATACAAGTTGGGATTTTTGGTATCGTAAAAAATTTTAGGCTAAATATGTTATAATGAGTATAATTTGAAATTTTTGGAGCTCTTTCCCCTTTTTTTCTCTTCTAAAATAATTTCCATTTCTGAAAAAAAGGAAAACACATTTTCCCCTCTTTCTGACGCTTCATCTCGTCATCATCCTCAAACACCCAAATCCCTCCAACCTTCTCTCGCTCCTCTCGATTTCTCTCTCTAAAATCCCCCCCTCTCTCTCTCTCTCTCCCCCTCCCCATCGAGCCGCCGCGCAGGGTCGCGGACCACGAGGCCGGCGGTCTACTGGTTCGATGATCGGTAAGTGGACCTCTCTAAGAAGAAGCATTCCTCTGGAATTTTCTTCTGCTGAGTTGATCTGTCCTATCGTCTCTCTCTCCGCGTCGTTGCGTCCGCAAGAGAGCAAGAGATCTGTCGCTTTCGTCTCTCTCCCTCCTCGGTTCGATCCTCGGGTTTCTCCGATCCCCCGATCGGGTCTCTCTCTGATTTTCTAGATCTGCTGGGTTTTTCCTTCTCAATCTCGTTTCGGTCTGTCCACGCACGCTCTCTCTGTCTCCGTGTCTCTTCGCTGCCCACTCGGCAATGGCGATTTCTCTCGACTCCCTGTCTTCCATCCTCGTCCACGAGACGTCGTCGTCGACCGCCGCCTCCTTGCCTTTACTCCTCGACGGGCTAGTTCTGCCGTCGCGCTGCCCGCGCTACAGCTATCCGGGTCGTGACCTATCGGACGGCGGTAATTTTTTGTTATCTCTCCATTAGGAAATGATATAGTAATGTAATCTTGCAATTCATGGGGAGGAGTGGGAAATAACATAGGTGTTTAGGCAAATAAAATATAACATCGTCTCCCACAATTTGGCAATAATCCTTGCAAGAGGGGGTGAGGCAGAGAAAGTGTTTTCCTACATTGAAAAATTATAATTTTTATTTTAGAATTCCATGTTACATAATTATATGCCAAATTATAGGTCTATGTCACATGTTATGCAAGATTGTAGGTATTACGTGCTACATTGAAGTCAAATTGTATGAACCGCAAAACCTAAAAAAATAATAATAATAATTTGAAAGAAACAAATAAAAAAGTAAAGGCATCCCTCAATAAATACACAATCTTTAGAACATGACATGTGACTATATATCTGTCCAGATACATTCACAATAACGTCTCATGCTGCAAGCTTTGACATGTCGTCAAGTGACTGGCCAAACCATGTGATCTTTGTTACGCATGCTTGCAGGAGATCAGAATATTTTTGATCCTGCAAATCGGTTATTTTAGTTGAAGAGCGTGGCGAGCGAGGATTTCGCGATGCTTGATCCCGCAAATCGGTCGAGCATATCAGGGCTGTCCATTAAGTGGGTGGGCCCGGAATGCGCACGGCGGAGAATCTTCGCTCGGCGAATTCCCTCACGATCGTCGTCGTCGTTTCTCGCTCGGTCGATGGATGAAATGGCCGGTAACGTCGACAGGGAGGGATTGAGTGGTGCGAGGAAGGGCAGCAAGAGGAAATGCAAAGCGAGAAAGTGGAGGTGATGATGCGTGGCTTCCTCTGTGTGAGTGCGTGCGATGCTCTCCTATCTGTGTTTTGTTTTTTTATTGTTAATTCATTATGACGTTTCATAAGGTATGAAAATTACCACATAGTAGGAGTGACCGGTTCTTGGTTCCCATTTTTTGTGACCGAAGATTGGACTGAATTGGACCAATGAATTGATCACTTAGGAAAAAAAATTTTAAAATTTTAAAAATACTATAATTATTGGTTTATTTCATTTTTTAAGAAATTATAAAAATATATTTTTAAATAAAAAATAGTCGGTCCAGTCCGGTTCTCCCCTCACAACCAGCAACCAGACCGACGCCCCTGGAAATCAAACCAAACTAGCCGGTGCGGACAATTCCTGATTTGGGTGGTCGGATGTACTCATTCCTACCACATCCTTGCGTAACACATGCAAGGAAATTAGTTTTTTTTGTTAAGGCCAAGCTGCTGGTCTGTTCCCATTTTTTCTTTTTCTCCTTTTTGGATCAATAACAACGCCTTCAAGCCCAAGGAATTTAGTGACTATTTGCAAAATTATAACTATCCTTAAAAAAAAAAAGATATTCGAGGAAATTCACAAGGCAAACAACAAATTCCTCCACAATATGCACATGGATGAGCTCATTTACTCTCTGATAATCACTTTCAAACTTTAATCAATGACAAGATATGGATGATTTAAATGAGAGCACACTTGGTTTTGCTCATCCTATGCGACGAAGAACCCCCAACATGCGGCAATTTTTCAAGATTAGAGAATCAATGCTGCCATATAGTTTGCAAACGATGTAGAAATAGGTTTTACCTCCAATCCTACGTACAAGATGGGGCATTTGAGAATACACAAATAGCCGCATCAATACCATAGTTGTTTCATTCGTAAAATAAATTATCATTATTTTTTCGTAATTTCGATTGATATACTAAATCCGTGTCTGTATATTATATCGAAATTGAAATGCTGCTTAAGGTTACCTCGGGCATTCACTCCCTCCATAAAATCCCTTTAGTTTGACTTTGCTTAACAATTTTGATAAAGAAAAATTAAAAGTCCTTTTTTTTGTGTGGCAAAAATAGAGGAAATGTTTAAAACCGAAAATAAATTAAAATAGGGCCAAGGACGTGGTGAGCCCAGGCATGGCATGTAGGTGAGAACGGTGTGGCCATGCCCAGCTTGACACGCACAGCTCATGGGCTGGGCCAAGCATGCCATGAGAAGGCATCGAGCTTGGCAATGCCCTGGCCGGTCGGCCAGCTAAAAGATGCCAATGATCAACCGAGCACGTTCTTCACATTTATCTTGGTTTGAACGAAACAATACTCGTCACAAGCAAATCACCCATTTCTCGGGACAATGTTTGTACATGGAGAACATGGCAACTGCAACACCTTCTGGAGTCGGACCTGAGTTGGACTCTCAATGGGTGAAAATTCATTGTTGCTAGATCTAGTCGCGTTTTGAATTATTTTCCTCCGATTTAAAAAGCTGAAAAGAAGATTAGGAACTATCATGCAGATACGTACACACAATGCAATTGAAATGAAATTACTTGGAGAACATAGCCACTCAGTTTTATTGGTAAATGATTCTCTTGTTTCATTTACGAAATAAATTTATCAAAACTCATTTGCATCGTTAACCAAAAGTTTAGACAGGACCTATCAAAAATAATGAAAGCATTTCCATTCAATTAATTTTTCTAAGCAACAAAAACAATATTTCAAAAAAAAACGATTTTACAATAATTGATTTTTTACGAAATATACATACCCAAGTTGATGTCTTGTCAAAGTTGTGACACTTTACATATCTCATTTTGCAAATCTCGAACGAACGTGATAACTATTTTGTTACTTTATTTTTCTATTTTTCTATTCACAGGAACAAATTTTGAATAGAAATCTATTTGATAACACAACTTCATTTTTCTATTTCTGTAACAAATTTTTTAATCCAAAAATAAGTCTGAAACCTAAATGAGAAGTAAATTTTTTTACTTTTCTATTTTTAAAACAAAAATGAGACATAAAAACTCCTTTTAGTGTCGCCCTCACTATTAGCCGCTGGCCGCCGCTTGCCGCAGCCGACATATTAGTGTGGAAACATTGGAAATCCTCCTTTTGTTTCCATGAAATTATAATGTCCTAGTCAACAAGATGACATTCAGCAGTGTGCATTATATTTTTAGGATTCTGTAACAACTCATTGCTATGACTTTGAAGATTGTGTGTGCCAGCAATTATATGGTCTCTTACTTCACTCTTTATTTGTCGGGAGGATGTAGAGGACTACAGTTTACATGTTGCATGGTTCTTTTTTATTTGATTGTAGAGGACACTTTGAGGTTGTAATGTTGCCCGACTTTGTGCCTCAGATTGATGCTCATGTCAGTTTTTTGACGTGAACAGCTCGAAATTCTGTCAATGGGATATTACACAGTTTCCTCACGGAAGAGAATGCCCTGACTCGCTGAAATTTCAATTAAAATTCTTGAGCAGTCTCATCAAGTTGTGCCTGAAACCTTGAGCCTGGCTCTTCTGTTTTCAAGAATGGATGAGTAGAATGAGCTCCAGCCTTCAAACCTTTATGCACCGTCATATCTTGATTTTCATTTGCAGTAGCTGGATGAATTGAGAAGCACATCATATTGCTTTTTTTATTTTACGGTTGGGNATTTTTCTATTCACAGGAACAAATTTTGAACAGAAATCTATTTGATAACACAACTTGCCTGAAACCTTGAGCCTGGCTCTTTTGTTTTCAAGAATGGATGAGTAGAATGAGCTCCAGCCTTCAAACCTTTATGTACCGTCATATCTTGATTTTCATTTGCAGCAGCTTGATGAATTGAGAAGCTCATCATATTGCTTTTTTTTTGGTGGTGGGGTGGGGTTCATGTGAAGCACATCACTAAAACTATAAATTTTACGGCCAATTGCAAGATTTTTACGTTTTATTAGTTGCTGAAGCGCTTTTTAATTTGACACCAAGCTGGTGAAATGTGCTCTTGCAGAAATTATTCATCCTTAAATGCTGTGCTGTATGTGCTGTTTGAAACAATTTGGCTTTTCTTTTAAGTGCGCTCATTGAGCGGGTGAAAAGAGAAAAAGAGTGAAACAAGCGGAAGCAATAACACTGAGTTGTGCCCTAGTTGAGAATTTAGTTCTTCATATTTTGCATTAGGCACTTGATGATTGCTGTCTTGTTCATTTCTAACTTGCAGGATGACCTTAGTTGAGCAAAGATTGAATGTTTGCTTTTGAGACGGAAATGTTGTTTGTTTGCATTTGCTTTATTTCTTCCCCTTGTGGTCTTTGTTAGAAAGTTTGTTTTTCTCTGGACAATGCTTAATTACTTTGTACTTAATTTTGTTGACAGACTGGACTAAGTTTGGGATTCTTATGGGATGGGGCAAGTTCCTTGTCCTGCATTCATTTTGGAATTTAAGATCTTTGGAGATGTGTGATACGTAGACCCATAAGCAATTGTGAAAAAACATGTTTAACTTAACCTTTGCACAACCACAAAGAAGGAAAAAAAATGAAACCTGACTTGATCGCTCAAGTTATAAGCCCTTCGGGTCTTAGGTTGGGTCAAGTCAAGCACACTTCTCTAGTGTTTCGGTGTAAGTATCAAGCAAACCATTGACACCATTACCTAGGACTATCCAATATTAAGTAGACCCCCTCTTAAAAATATCAGACATGAGGTAGATATTCACACACAAAGTTATCAAGGGTCAAGAAGAATGGTCGTTTGCACACTTCATGGAAATAATTTTCATGCAACTCATCATGGGGGACGGCGCATCTACACACAAAGTGGTCGAGGGTTAAGAAGAATGGCCATTTGCACACTTTATGGAAAAGTGATTTTTATGCAAGTCATCATGTGAGATGGGGCATTAGGAGGCATCAAGTCCGCCACAAACAAATGGATTCAATGCAGTCGACATCTCAATTGTCACATGATGCGATGGTTACATTTGATGCGGATACTTTTTAGTTTTCAAAACTTGAGAGAATGTGGTATGGAAGGGCGATATAGGGATGTTCAACCTTCTACAAGCATAATTGAACCGACGGACCTATAAATTTGATTTTCACGAGTCAATTGGACTCTAGGTTATTATTTGATTTCCCCATAACATCTAGAATTTAGGCATTTAGATCATTACAGCTCCCCTCAACCCATGAAAGGGAAGACCCTAAGCCGTAGACCGCGCGATGGATTTTTTTAGAAACTACATTTTGCTTACCATTTTCATCTTTTACTCTTGAAATGAAAAGCCAAATTGTACAGAGGCGAGGCACTACATGACCCATCATCAATTAAATCTTAGTGAAAGAAGAATGATACAAGGCAATAGTTCACGGCTAGAAGATTGAAGTGACCACGAGCAACTATCACTTAATAGATCTTTTGAGGAGGCTTTGAAGTTCAAATTGAATTGATACTTAGACTTCAAATCACTCTACTTGTACTTCAAGGAAAAAAGCAATGGTAATAAGTTTTTTTTTCCTGTCGATCAAAACAAAAAATGCCCTTAATCTACATATTTAAGTGAAAAATGGGTTTTATCTCACTTTTTTTATTTCCCATTTAGCCCTCTGTTACATATTACTTTAATATTTTAATATAATTTGACTTGAAAGAGAACAATGGAAAACAGGCCAAAGAAAGAGAAAATAGACAAAAGGAAAGGCCTATTATATTTCAACGCTTCTATAGTGCCACAACTAGTTTCATCCATCTCTTAATTTCTTCTTTTATATTTTTAAATAAATTCTTGTTTTAATCAATGAAGACGATCGTATAGGCGTGTAATGCGGGCATGAAAACTGTATATTTTTTTTTGAGGCCAAGCTACTGTTAATTCCATTTAGTTAGATTTCGCTTTAAAATTTTCAATATGGAAATATTAAAATGATATTTTGTTGGATTAATATAAATTATCAGTATTTTTTGTGAAACTAAAGGAAATGTTCAAAACAGAAATGGGGTTGCAATCGGCCAAAACATGTGTCGGGCCCGGGCTTTGCATGCAGGCCATAAAGGCCAAGCCCTGCCTAGCTTGACACGCAAGGCTCATGGGCTGAAGGCATCAAGCTTGGCATGCCTTACCAGACCCAAGAAAATCTGTTGGTCAAAGGACGAATAAGATGCCAATGATCAATCAAAACGAAAAAACCGTGCAAATCCACACACTCTCAAGGCAATGTTTCCACTTGGAGAACATAGCAGGTGTTGTGCCTTCCAAAGTCTGACACATGTGTGACTCAGAAAGGTCAAAAGAAGATTAGCAACCTTAGTAGAGATACTATGCCATTGAAACTAAATGACAGTACAAACTAAGATGATATTAATGCCCAAATTCTACATGCTGCTCTCCACCTTATTTTCTTGTCCAGGAAGTGACAACTTGATCTTGTTGAGTTTACCCATGACAGTTTTCATGTCCGTTCTCTCCTCAGGCAAGTCCTTCGAACATTCCAGTTCTAACTCTAGGATTGATAAGACTAGGCTCTCAAGTTCCGAAAGTGTCAAATCTTGATGATTCATGCTAAGGAGTTTGCTATCCACGATGTCAAGCACTTTGTCTAGAATCGCTGCACTTACCCATTGCATCAAGCTCATATGTGCAATGAACATTTCATCAGTTGGCTTCTTTATAGTAATCACTTCTAGCAACAATATGCCAAAACTATAAACATCTCCTTTTGTCGAGACTTTTCCTTTCAAACCATATTCTACAAGCATCACAGATTTTGAAATAAGAATATTTTATTGACCTTTTACTTTTTGGGACACAAGTAATGAGATCAAAAGACAAACAAGTGTTAATATATCTCTATTATATTTTACTATTATATTGGTAATCAAAGGCTTGAATTAGTTAAAATTCGGCAAATGTACCTAGAGCAATGTAATCAATTGTTCCAAGAGTTTGGGTCTGTGTTTCAAGCTTGTTCATAGCCAAAATCTTTGCAATTCCAAAGTCGCAGACTTGTGCAACCATATCCTCATTTGGAAGAACATTGCTAGGCTTCAAATCACAATGCACGATGGGTTCCTCTTGGCCATGATGGAGATAATCGAGTGCTATTGCGACATTAACCATTATCTTCACTCGTTGACAGATACCCAAGTTGTAGTTGTTGGAGTATAGCCACTTTTCTAAGCTCCCATTGGGCATGTATTAAAGCACAAGAGCTCTCAAATCAGCATTCGTGCAGGAGCTGATCACCTTAACAAGATTTCGATGCCGGATCTTGCGGAAAACCTCACATTCTTTGTCAAAAAATTTTAGGGCGCTTTCAATATGAAGATTCAATACTTTGATTGCGACATCTGTCTCATTGGTTAGAGTCCCCTTGTATGCAGAGCTAGAGCTTCCTACTCCAAGCAAATTGCTTTCGGCAAAGTTGTTAGTAGCTTAGCAAAGCTCCCAATATGATATCATGGGGTCGTCAATTCTAGGCGGGTTCTCCACTGAAACTGGATCATTTTTACTAATTTTCCCGTGCTTTCTAAGCAAGCAAATGATAGAGACAAAGTGTGGCCAATACAATTGGCACCATAATGTATAGTAAATGGAGCTACTTGTTGCTTGATGATTTCTTTCCATTTACTCTACAACGTGGGACTTGAAAATCTGCATTTCCACAAAGTGCTTTATTTCCAGTGAAAGAGAGAGCTGAGAAATTTCGAAAAGGCCCGCCATTAGGAATCTCTCCTGTGCTGAACGTTTTGATAGGTGGCATGTTCAGAGATTCCATCGGGAAGGCAACAAACAACTCAAAATTCGGTGAGAGGTCAGAAGCAAAAACTGCAGGAAGGCAAGGGAAGAAGGGGAGAGAGGGCTACGATTTTGGAGGAGCTGAAGAGGAGGAGAGAGAGAGAGATGAGAGCTGGTTTTAGGCCTCATTAAGGCCATTTAATGCTTTCACCAAGTCCCCAAGCAAGTGACATCATCTTCTCTCTCTTCTTTTGACTTTTCTTCAAAATATTCAAGGGCAAAATGGTCATTTCCACCTTGCACATTTCCCAAAATGTCCTTGGCCTAAAAATGAAAGGCAGGCCTAGGAAACGGGCTGGGAAAGGGGTAGGAACGGGCCCGAGAATTTGTTGGGCTTGAATTGGCTCAAGTTTGAATGACGGGTTAGGACAGGTGAGGGGTCGGTTCAGTCCAACGAGCTTGCTCGCTATCTCGGTCTTCCACGATGGCCATCTTACCTTGGGTGTGGGGCCCTCACTATACTTGCCCGGCCCACATTCTCATAGGCTCTGTTTTGTTAGAACTAGTATTAACACCTAGAGGGGGGGTGAATAGGTGTCAAGGAATTTTACGCACGATTCAAACAAAACCTTAGCAATCTATAAACTGAAATTAAATAGAGAGAGTAGGGAAGAATGCAAACACAGTTAATAGTGGTTTGGCTTTAGACAAGCCTACGTCCACTCTTCAGGCGATCAGCCAATTGGCTGGATTCCACTATAAGATCAAAGGTGATTACACACTCTTGAGTGTTAGCACCCGGTGATCATGAATCTCACTAAGTCACTCTTTCTGGTAATTCACTATGACTTCTCAAAATCGCACTTTAGACAACTGAAGAACAGAATCACACTTTAGAATTTGTTTATCCTTACTATCTCCTAGGTCTCATCCTATCCTTATATACTCTCCAAGCCACACTCGACCGTTGGCTCTTCCCTTGAGAGTTTAGTCTTCTCTTTCTTGGACAGACTTTATAAGGCAAGTCTTTTTGACCGTTGGAAGTAGATCAAATCCCCTTGGATTCTGCTTGCCCATACAATCAGAATCCGAGCTTCCATAAGTACTCCATTCTTCTTTGGAAGTTGTTCTTTAATTGATCCTGCAATCGAATTAATATAACAGAATCAATGTAAACAAGGTAAGTGAAATACTTGACCGATGGTGATCAGTTCCTGAAGTTTCGATCTGAGTCTAACTGACTCAAGTTCTAAGTCTGCTCAAGATTTCAATATGGTACGGTCAGACTCAAAATCTGTGTTTCTTCAAATCTTCCGTCTGGTACGGTCAGACTCAGAATCTGTGTTTCTTCAAGTCTTCCATCTGGTACGGGTAGACTCAGAAACACCGTATGTTTTTCTTCTGCCACTTGCAGACTCAAAAACATACACCACCCTGTGGCTTATTCCTTCTGGAGATATGTATAAATATTTACATAAAATGATTTGTTAACATCAAAACTAGGAGTTTCCAACAATCTCCCCCTTTTTGATGGTGACAAAACTTTTTATGCTTCTTGTTTGTTGTCCCCTGCAAAATATGATTAACAATGCATACTTCCAAATATATCAGGAGTAGTGATGCTCACATGCTTACATCAGATAATTCATGCTTCACGTATTAATTAAAATAGACCAAGCAGCAAACAATAATTCAGTTTACAAGCACAAGCAACAAACTGCAAAGTTTAGCAAAAAGTTCAAACACAAACATCCAATGCAGGTTCAAAATCCCGATTCAAAATCCCAAAATCATCCATCCAATCCAGGTCTTCAGGTCTTACTCCCCCTTTTTGTCACAATCAAAAAGTCTATCCTGAAAGTTAAGAAAAATCTAAAAAACTTGATATAGGTTCAAATGATGTAAACCAGAAAATGATTTCTTTAAGAAGATTTTTTCTTGGGGGTCCGAACAAGGGTGAAATCCTTCATATCCGTGGCAGACTCTTCGATTCTGTTGATACATTGATGAACTGTATGCTCGAGAGTCTCTAGTCTGGAGTTGAGATAGCTTTCCATAGCAACTTGACGATCTCTTATTTCCATAAGCAAAGCCAATATCTTCTGAGAATCGGCACGATCAGATGAAGTTGCAGGGATATCTGTAATTCCAGTCTGAAACATATGCTCCCCCTGAGTTGATGCTTCTAGCTATCCTTGCTGTCCTAATATACTCTATCCTCTTCAGCATCAGGAATAGCACCCTCATTTGTTCAAATTTCTTCTTCTTCTATATTTTCCCCTTCTTCTGGTTCACCTTTATTAGACTCAACTTCCTCTGGTTCTGACATTTCCACATGCTCATCAGTTTGAGGTGCTGCACTAGGAAGAGTTTCTTTTGTCACTGTTAGTGGAGGCAATTCTGGTCCTGTCGTTCTATGACAATCTGACCCATTTTCACCAGGATTTCAGAAATTGTCTCCTCTTCATCATCTTCATCATACAGTAACAGTTGTCTTCTTTTCTTGGAACTAGTTTCAGTAGCAGCCATCTCTTTTCCCTTTCGCTTTGATGTGGTTGATGCCTTTGCTAATTCCTTTTCTTTTCTTCTCCATGTCTCTACAACATCCCTTAGCCTCATCTTATTTATCATTTTAAGATCGATAGCCATGGTTGGAAGTTCTGTAGTGCAGAGTCTGCCTGGTATATCAATCTTGTGATATTCAAAGATTTTGGTCACTAAAGCTCCATAAGGCAACTGTCCTTTATCTTTCGAAATTGTTCGATACATGTGTAAAAGAACGGTGTGAGGAAGTGAGAATAGAACTCCCTTCTCAATTGCCCACATTAGTTTGGCCTCAAATCTTGACACATCAGTTTTTGATGAAGCCTTTGGACGAATGCAGCTTATGATGATTTTATGTAGAATAGTTCTTGTTGAAGTTAAGAAAGGATAGGTAATAGTGGGCCTAATAGACTTTGTAAGATACTTACAGACAATCTCATAGGTGACTTCTATCGGCATGAAAGGTCTCCTTTCAACTTTCATTATGTTAGCCAGAACATCTGTACTCACATCATAAAACCTATCGTACACACTGAACTGCATTTTATCTGGAGACAAGAATGTCAAATTTGAGTAAAAGTAAGCTGTTTGTTGAGGGTAAACAACAGCAGATTTAGTGCAAAATTGGTCCATCTGCAACATTTCAAAATGTTCTCGCAGGTTCACATCAGCAAGATCCAAGAAATCAAAGTCTACGATCTGGTGATGCATAACTCCTCGTTCCAGTAATCTATTATAGGAGTTCTTATGTTCTTTCGACCGGAATAGTTTCCCAGTTGTATTTCTAACCACTGCTGTAACTCCCATTCTGATTTCAAAATTTCTATAGAGTCGTTCATCATCTTCCTTTTCTACCATGGCATTTTCCCTACTCACTTCACTTCCCTATGCACTTCGTCTGGAAGGTGGTTTTGTAGATTGCACAGCCTGAACCAGATGAAGTTCATTCACATACCCTTTTTCTCTCAATAGATAAAGTTTCATCTGCTCCGTAGCATTATTTCGCACTAAGCGTTGATACATTCTCATAACAGAATGAGGGTTTTCTGGTGTAGGCAGGATTAAACCAGACGTACCTCTACTGGAGACATTTCTTCGCTCAGAATCTGATGGAGAATTTCTCTGAGACTCCAGATTTTCAGTTGCATCCCTTTGAATCGAAGCATTTTGAGATTGTTCTTGGGAATCGTCAGAAGTTTGTGTCAGATCGAAATGTGTCTGTCCTCCCTCTACATCCCTTTGTCCTCTGCCAGCAATCATGTTGGATCTTCTTCTGGGAGATGGGGACACAGACCTTGATCTGGACATGGAGGATCTCGCAGCCATTGTTCGAAGAGGGTTTGGTTTGTTTTAGAGAGAGAAAAATTGTTCTTTTAGGGTTTCTAAAGGATGATTTGTGAAGAATGTCGTGAAGAGTTCGCCCTTTTTGGGGTTTATAGACTCTTTGAAAATGAAAAGATGTGACTTTTGGCTAAGAATAGCAGTTTTTCGAAAATGATAATATATGTAGATAACTTGACAAGTTCCAAAAATTGTGCAAATCAATTATTTCGCTAATAATATATTACCAGAATTAATCAGACAAAAATTTAAGCGCCAAAATTTAAACATACCATCAATTTCTTCTCGGAGCTATGTAGAAGATTGGTTCAAATGTTTCTCCTAGACTATATCCTGTCTTGAAGAATTTTATACAAAAGGATTAATTATATTTAATCTACTACATATTGAATCAAATGTACCTTTGTCCAGCTGTTTTGTGAAGATGTCTGCCAATTGATTTTTCGAATCAATATATTCCACGAATACATCCCCATTTGTACGTGATCTCTGATGAAATGATGCCTGATCTCAACATGTTTTGCCCTGGAATGTAGAATTGGGTTTTTGGTGAGATTTATTGCACTTGTATTGTCACACCTTATTTCAATGCTGGCCTCTTCCTTTCCATAATCCCGTAGTTGCTGTTTCATCCATAAAATCTGAGAGTAGTAGCTTCCAAGGGCAACGTATTCTGCTTCTGCAGTTGATAGAGCCACGGTGTTTTGCTTTTTAGAAGACCATGACACCAGCATCTGTCCTAGTAATTAGCATGTTCCAGATGTACTCTTTCTGTCTACTTTACATCCTGCTAAATCAGCATCTGAGTAACCAAGGAGAGTAAAGTCTGTTCCTTTAGGATACCACAGACCCAGAGATGGATAAGTAGCTATGTACTTGACAATCCGCTTAACTGCTGTAAGATGAGATTCTCTAGGATCTGATTGAAATCGAGCACATAAACACACACTATATATAATATCTGGTCTAGATGTAGTAAGATAGAGAAGAGACCCAATCATGCTTCTATAAGTCTTTTGGTCAACTTTCTTCCCTGATTCATCCTGATCAAGTTTGATGGACATTGATATTGGAGTTTGAGTCTCCTTGCAGTTCTCCATTCCAAACTTCTTGATCAAGTCTTTAGTATATTTTTCTTGATGGATGAAAGTTCCTTGTTTTGATTGGTTGATTTGAAGTCCTAGGAAGAATGTAAGTTCTCCCATCATACTCATCTCAAATTCCTCCTGCATGGTCTTTGAAAAGTTCTTGCACAATCGTTCATTAGAAGAACCGAAGATAATATCATCTACATATATTTGTACTAGAAGAATGTCCTTACCTTCCTTCTTGATAAATAAAGTTGTATCAACCATACCTTTCTTGAATTTGTTGTCTAGTAGGAACTTACTAAGTCGTTCATACCAGGCTCGAGGTGCTTGTTTCAATCCATACAGAGCCTTTTTCAATCTGTATACATGATCTGGCTTTCTTGGTTCCTCGAACCCAGGAGGTTGTTCCACATAGACTTCTTCTTTGATAAACCCATTTAGAAAGGCACTCTTTACATCCATCTGAAATAACTTGAAGTTTTGATAGCAAGCATAGGCAAGTAATAGTCTGATAGCTTTCAATCTTGCTACTGGTGCATAGGTTTCATCATAGTCTATTCCTTCTGACTGTGAATAGCCTTTGGCTACTAGTCTTGCTTTGTTTCTGGTTACTTTACCAAGTTCATTCACTTTATTTCTGAATACCCACTTGGTACCTATGATGGTTCTTTCTTTGGGTTTGGGAACCAATTCCCATACATCATCCTTTTAAACTGCTGAAGTTCTTCTTGCATTGCTTCTATCCAGCTTTCATTTGTAAGAGCCTCGTCTATTCCTTTGGGTTCAATCTCAGAGATTAGTGCCACATTACTTGTTTCCTTTTTATTCTTCGATCTTCGAATTCCTTCATTGATATTTCCAATGACAAGCTCTTGAGGGTGGCTGGACTTATGCTTCCAATTTTTGCTTTGTACCATACTGTCATCAGCATCTTCTTGTAACTGAGTAGTATCTAGTTGAGTCAATCTTTGTTCATGAGTGTCAATTTTTTGAGATGATTCAGCTTCTTTGTTGAGAGTTGAATTCTCAGGAGCAGCAGTTGTTTCTGGATCTTCAATTTCTGTTCTGCTCTCGTTGGATGGGTCTTGCTCTAGGAACTTCACATTCATAGATTCTTCCACTTTCTGAGTGTTCTTGTTGAACACTCGGTATGCTTTACTAGTCGCTGAATAACCTAGAAATATACCTTCATCTGATCTCTCCTCAAACTTGCTTGGAAGATTGTTAGCATTTTTAAGAATGAAACATTTACAACCAAAAATTTTGAAGTAGGAAACAATTAGTTTTCTTCCTTTGAAAATCTCATAAGGAGTCTTCTCAAGAATTGGTCACAGAAAAACTCTATTAATGATATGACAAGACGTGGAAACTGCTTCTACCCATAAACGAATTGCCACTTTACTTTCAATAAGCAAAGTTCTAGCCATTTCTTGTAAAGATCTATTCTTCCTTTCTACAACTCCATTTTGTTCTGGAGTGTAGGGAGAGGAGAACGTATGTTGTATACCATTTTCGTTACAAAAGTCTACAAAGTTCTGATTTTCAAATTCTCCTCCATGATCTGTTTTAATGCTGGAAATAGAATAACCTTTCTCATTTTGAACCATTTTTGTAAATAACGAAAAATAAGAAAAAGTTTCACTTTTATTAGCAAGAAAGAACACCCATGTAAAACGAGAATAGTCATCTATAATTACCAAACAGTATTTCTTACCTCCAATGCTATGAGTTCTAGTTGGCCAAACAGATCCATATGAAGCAGCTGCAGTACACGTTTAGTAGAAACCTGTCTCATAGATTTAAAAGAATTTCTAACCTGTTTTCCCAAGGTGCATGCGGAACAAAGCTCTGTCTTCTTATAGGTTAATGAGGGCAATCCTCGAACAAGCTTTTTGTTGTATAGCTTAGAGATTTGATTCATGCTAACATGTCCAAGTTTTCGATGCCAGATGTTTGCTTCATCATGGACTGAAATTAGACATTTAGAAGTGTCTTCATTTATGTCCAGAAGATAGATGTTCCCATGTCTTCGTCCAGTGAATGACTGAAATGAATCATTGCTAGTTCCAGAACATAAATTTTCCTTGAAGTTAATTCTGAATCCAGCATCACATAGCTGGCTGATGCTCGGAAGGTTGTAGTTCAGTCCTTTAACCAGAGATATATTGTTGATGATTAAACTTCCAATCTTGACTGTTCTTGATCCAACAATGTTTCCCTTGGTGTTTCCTCCAAAAGAGACTGTCCCTCCTTTAACCTTTTCTAAAACAACAAACATTCTTGAGTCTCCAGTCATGTGTCTTGAACATCCATTGTCCAAATACCATTTCTTCTTTCTCTTAAAACTTACCTGCAAACAACATGCAAATTCACTTCCTTTTTGGTACCCAGATTTTCTTGGGTCCTTCAGTGTTAGTGTATGCTTTGTCTACCCATTTCTTCTGAACAGGTCTCTAGACTTTAGGACATTTGTTTTCAAAATGTTCTTTTTCTCCATAGTTAGAGCATCTGAGATGATCCCGACCAATGGGTTTCGTGAAAGTCTTTTTGAAATGATTTCTATAGGCCTGTCGAGGAGGTCTCTTCCTAATTCTCTCATTGACTTTAGGAAAATCAATTAACAAATCACTTTCCTTATAAGACCCAAGTCTTGACTTATCATAATAGGGAATCTGAATAGAAAGTATGTGCTGTAGGGTTTTCGATCCTTTTGAAAATTTTGTGGTAATGTTCAAAATTTCTTTTCTGAGAGACTCATTTTCATTTAGTAAATAATTTCTATTTTCTTTTGTCTCCAAGATTTCCTTTTTATGAGATTCATTTTCATTAAAGAGAAAATCTCGATTTTCCTTTATTTCCAAAAATTCCTTTTTGAAATCATCCACTTTTCCTTTCAAAGAAGCGTTCCGTTGATTCAACTTGTAATTTTCCTTTTTTAATATGGAGATCCTTTTCAGAGTAGATTTTAGATTTGAACAAAGCTCATTTATATAATCTAAAACTTCTGTAAGAATATCAGAATGATTTACCTCGATTTCTCTGTCTGAGTCTTAATCTGTTTCAGAGTTTGAGTCTGAGTGTGCCATAAGACAGATGTTTCCATATTTGTCTTCACTATCCTCAACTTCTGTGTCACTCCATGTTTCAGCTTTGAGAGCCTTCTTGTACTTATCGAATTTCCCTTTGTTCTTTTTGAGTTTGGGACAATTCTGTTTAATATGTCCCTTTTTCTTACACTCAAAGCAAATTACATCTTTGGCATAATCATCCTCGTCATCAGTTCTGCGTTGTCCAGATTGTCTATTTTGTTTCCTGTTGTTGAATCTCTTGCCCTTCTTGTTTAACTTTTTACCTTTCTGATCAGCAATGCAAGTTCCTTGTCGTCCAGCTCTTCCTCAGAATCTGTATCATTAGAATCAGTGTTAGACTTAAGAGCAATCAACTTTTTACCTCTGGATTCCACTTCCTCGTTCATTTGTTCTGCCTCATAGGACTGCAGAGTACCAACGAGTTCACCGACTGTTAGAGGTGAAATTCGCAGAGTTTCTTTGATAGATGTCTTCACATTGTTCCAATCTTTTGACAGTCCTCTCAGAAGTTTATTGACTTTCATGAGTCCAGGAACAGGCTGTCCTTGATATGCCAATCCGTTTACAATTTCTGTAAAACGACTGAACATATCTCCTATGGATTCTCCATGCTTCATCTTAAAAGATTCGTATTGACCAAGTAATATGTTTACTTTGGTCTCCTTGACACGATTAGTTTCTTCATAGGTTATGTGCAGTCTATCCCATATTTCCTTTGCTGTATCACAAGAAGATATTCGATTATATTCATTAGGTGATAAAGCACAGTAAAGGGAGTAGATGGCCTTAGCATCAGGAGTTTGTCTCTTGGTCAGCTCTTCTGGAGAAGTGGTAGCTGATGCTTCTGTTGCTTTCCCATCATCTTTCTTTGAAGTTCCTTTGGTCTCAGCATTTGGGTCAATTCCTCTAGCAACTACATCCCACTCCAGTGGATCCTTTGATCTGAGGAAGGCCTTCATCTTGTTCTTCCATATATTGTACTCTTTGCCATCAAAGTAGGGTGGTCGCGTATTGCTCTGTCCTTCAATCAGGCCTAGTGCAAGAATACTAGCCATAGAGGATCTTTACCTCCGAAGTAATAAACACTTCAAAATACTGAGCACAGGGCTCTAATACCATTTGTTAGAACTAGTATTAACACCTAGAGGGAGGGTGAATAGGAATATCAGAATAGAGAGAGTAGAGAAGAATGCAAACACAGTTTATAGTGGTTCGGCTTTAGACAAGCCTACGTCCACTCTTCAGGCGATCAGCCAATTGGCTGGATTCCACTATAAGATCAAAGGTGATTACACACTCTTGAGTGTTAGCACCCGGTGATGATGAATCTCACTGAGTCACTCTTTCTGGTAATTCACTATGACTTCTCAAAATCGCACTTTAGACAACTGAAGAACAGAATCGCACTTTAGAATTTGTCTATCCTTACTATCTCCTAGGTCTCATCCTATCCTTATATACTCTCCAAGCTACACTCGACCGTTGGCTCTTCCCTTGAGAGTTTAGTCTTCCCTTTCCTGGACAGACTTTATAAGGCAAGTCTTTTTGACCATTAAAAGTAGATTAGATCCCCTTGGATTCTGCTCGCCCATATAATCAGAATCCGAGCTTCCATAAGTACTCCATTCTTCTTTGGAAGTTGTTCTTTAATTGATCCTGCAATCGAATTAATATAACAGAATCAATGTAAACAAGGTAAGTGAAATACTTGACCGTTGGTGATCAGTTCCTGAAGTTTCGATCTGAGTCTGACTGACTCAAGTTCTGAGTCTGCTCAAGATTTCAGTCTGGTACGGTCAGACTCAGAATCTGTGTTTTTTCAAATCTTCCGTCTGGTACGGTCAGACTCAAAACCTGTGTTTCTTCAAGTCTTCCATCTGGTATGGTCAGACTCAGAATCCGTGTTTATTCAAGTCTTCCGTCTGGTACGGTCAGACTCAGAAACACCGTATGTTTTTCTTCTGCCACTTGCAGACTCAAAAACATACACCACCCCGTGGCTTATTCCTTCTAGAGATATGTATAAATACTTACATAAAATGATTTGTTAACATCAAAACTAGGAGTTTCCAACAGGTTTCTCGATCCAAAATCCCTTTCTCAAAAACTCGGCTCGACCGACTCCATCGACTGTCAAGGAAGCATTGCCCGAAAGCCCATCCCGAACGTTCCTAACAATTCTAAGTCCAATCTTGGGTCCTCATGCCTTCCTCATGCCTTGTTAATTTCTCCCTGATGCCATTTTGCTATGACCCATATTGACCGGCCATTTGGAGGATTTGCGATTATTCCCTCACAAAAGGGCTTTGAATTTCAGGACGTCACAATTCTTCCCCCCTTACAAAAATTTCGTCCTCGAAATTTGCAACTATGTACACTTCTTCAAAAAGATGGGGGTACCGATGTTTCATCACTTCCTCACTTTCCCATGTCACTCCCTCTGTTCCGTGATGTTGCCAAATCACCTTAACGAAGGCGATCGTCTTGGTTCGAAGTACTTGCTCTTTACGGTCCTCTATTCGTATCGGCCTCTCCATGTATGATACCTTGTCGTCTATGTCCAGTTCCTCAAAATTCAACACATGAGTCGAGTCCGATTCATACTTTCTCAACCTTGGACTTAACTTTCCTTTCTTGCCAAATCTAAAAGTACCCCTCATCGGCGATATTTTCAGAAACACACAATCACCCACCTTAAACTATAACGGTCTATGACGCTTATCTGCACAACTCTTTTGACGACTCTGAGCGGTCTTTAGTCTGGCTCAGATAATCTGAACTGCATTTAGTAACTACGAAACTGAATTTTGAACTAGCGATTCCCAGTTCTCTGACCTCGTTCCATAAACTGAAATTCCACAAAGTTGATCATACTACGGCTATACCATTCCGATAAAATCTTATCCCACAAGCACTCTCTTTTTGCATAGTGCGTAGTTCAATTCATTTATGCCCCTTTCGACATCCTAGAAGCCTGTTGGGAGTCGCTCCTTGCTCAGGCACTCTAGCCCTGGCGACCATTCCCTGCCCTCATCGGATCAGTCATTATGGGCATCTTCGAACTGCACCACTACTAGTCCCTTTTTGATATGCACCATCTCATAAAGATATTATCCGCTTTGGCCTATCTCATACCAAGCCTCACAGTTTTAACCTCGTCTGAGCACGTCAAAGTGCAAAACCTTTTTTTTTTTTTTTCCAGCTTGTCAATCCATGAGCTCGTTTCTATGGGGTCACTTATCGATACTTGAAATCTGATTCATTGAATTTCCATTGAACCACTATTTGAATTCCACAAACCATCGAATTTTCTTTCAATATTCCTTTCACGTCCATTTAATAACCAAACCAAGAATTCGCCTCAACCACATGAAAATTAGTGCAAACCAAATGTCATTTATCGCACTAAAGGCTTTCAAATACTTCTCCAAATCCTTTCTGATTGATCGTTCATTTGTGAATGGTACGCCGTACTATACTACAGTTTCATCCCCAAGGCCAACTGCAAACTTTTCCAGAAAGTTGTCACAAACTTAGGATCACGGTCAGATCTGATCGTCACTGGAACTCCATGTATGCGCACAATCTGATGTACGTACAACTCTGCATACCTATCCAATGTAAAATCTTTTCTTACCGCAACGAAGTAAGCTGATTTCGTCAATCTGTCAACTGCTACCCAAATCAAGTCATTGCCTTGCTGACTCATTGGCAGTCCCATCACAAATCCATGGTAATGTGTTCCCACTTCCACTTGGGAATCTCAAGAGGTTGCAGCAGTCCACCAAGCTTACAATGCTAAGCCTTTACTTGCTGGCAAGTCAAACACTTAGCCACATTCTTTGCAATGTCCAACTTCATACCGTACCACTCCTTAAGTTCTGCATCTTTCGGAACGCACAATCGCCCTCAAAACCTTAATGTCCCATCCTCGAACACTTGAAAGTCTGCTTTTCTCTTTGCCTGATCCATCTGCAAGATCTTAAGAATTTCAGAATCCATCACTTGGGCATTCTTAATCCTACTTTGCATCTCAGGTTCCACCTTGAGAGTGGCCATTAAACTAGCAATATGGCCAACCTCAATTTTAAAATATGAGTCCCTGACTTCCTCCAAAAGAATCTATTATCGTACCATCATTTGAGCAATTGTCGACTTTCGACTAAGTGCATTTGCCACTTTATTCGCTTTCCCCGGATGATACAAAATTTCATAATCATAGTCTTTAAGAAGTTCCATCCATCGTCGTTGAACATGAGGCAAAGATGATCGCTGCTAATTCCAAATCATGCGTCACTGTAGATTTCGTACCCACCAGGACCAGACAATATTGTCAGAACAGGTGCGGTAGTCAATTTACTCTTGAGCTCTTGGAAACTACGCTTGCACTTGTCCGTCCTATCAAATCTCTCCTTTTTCTTTAACAACCTCATTAATGGCATGGCCTTCGCAAAGAAACTTCTCCATGAAACATCTGTAATATCCCGCCAATGCCAAGAAACTTCGAATCTCAGTTACCGTCATAGGTCTCAGCCAATTCATGATCGCCTCGATCTTAGTCGGGTCAACGACGATCCCTTCACCTGAAATTACATGCGCTAAAAATGCCACGCGAGATAGCCAAAACTCGCATTTGCTAACTTAGCATAAAGTTCATGCTTCCTCAAGGTCTACAGTACTGATCTCAGGTCTCTTATGATCCTCTTGACTCCTCGAGTATACCAAGATATCGTCAATGAACACAATCATCAATCATTAGCAATGGATACTTGTTCTTAATCGTCACTTGATTAAGCTGTTGATAATCAATGCAAAATCTCAACGAACCGCCCTTTTTTCTTACAAACAATAGCGGCACTCCCCAAGGAGACGCTTGTCCTAGTGCGTTTGAACCTTTAGTTCTTTCAATTCTGACAAGGCCATCTTATAAGGCACCTTGGAAGTCAATTCAATCCTAGGGGCCAACTCAATCACAAACTCAATTTCTCTCACTAGAGGCAATCCCGGCAATTCTTCGGGAAACCTGTCCATGTACTCTTGTATTATTGTAATATCCTCCACATTTGATCCTTCTACCAGCGTATTTGCCACCAATGTCAAATACTCTTGACACCCAAATTCCCACAACCAAGTCACCTCAAGTGACGAAATTAGAAGAACGGAGGATTCTCCTCAATTTCCCACACACTCAAAACGACCACCCACTACTAGGTTAAACTAAATTGTCTTTCCATGACAATCTACCATATGCAATGACTTCCTCGTGACCTAGTTTCGAGTGGTCGGCTTTCCCACGTAATTCTTTTTGTTGGGTGGGATGGAATTCCTTCTCTCTATCATCGGTCCCTTTCCAAACCAATGATTGTCTCTATTAGTCACGAATCGCGAGCCAGATGCGGTTGCCCTCTCAATCATATTCTTCTCTATCATCTAGGCCCTTTCGTACATCTCATCAAAGCTCTTTAAGTTCAAGGGCATGAGCTGGGCTTTCAATTTTGGCTTCAAGCCATCTCTAAAACGTCTCGCCCTATCCACAGGGTTCTCTACCAACCTCGGCACATACTTGGCCAACTCGGTGAACTTCGCCTTATACTAATCCATTGACATTCGATTCTAACAAAACTGTTGGAACTCTGCCATCTTTGACTGTCTCACACTATCCAAGAAGTATCTCTTATCGAAAGCCTCAAGAAAGGCACCCCAAGTCTGAGCCGTGCCTTTAGGGAACACTCTTCCTTGAGTGGCTTCCCACCAATTAATGACATTACCTTGAAGCTAATAAGCCACCAGAACCACTCTATTTGACTCTGAACACCCCAGCACTGAAACAGTCCTCTCACTCCTTGAGTGGCTTCCCACCAATTAATGACATTACCTTGAAGCTAATAAGCCACCTGAACCACTCTGTCTGACTCTGAACACCCCAGCACTGAAACAGTCCTCTCACTATCCTTTATCCAAAGGGTTGTAGCTTCAAGGTTACCCATGCCACTGAATCTTGGTGGCTTCAATCTTAGAAACTACTCTACCAACCTAGGTATCGGTCTCTCACAGACCTCTCTTCTCACTAGGGGAACCACAAGAACCACAGCATAAGCACTCAGCTTGCTGCCTTAACAAGGTATCTAGCGCCAGCAGGATCTCGTCTGACCTAGGATCTGCCTGCACGCTACCTCTAGCACTAGTCTAACTAAATGCTGCCCTAAGCTTAAGGGCTCTCTTTGCTTAGGATTGTTCATCACTCTGGACAATGAGCAACCTGCAACCACACAAAGCCACACAACGCCACAAAAGCAATCACAGGCACATAATATAAAAGCCATCCCTATCTCATTATCCCAAAAATCCCACGCACCTTATCACTCCAAGTCTCAACCTCGCTCTGATACCAAAACTGACGGGGATGTCACGCTCCGAACCCCGAGCACGCGACAGCCCCTTCTCTTGGTCGATTGAAAGCGACATCCCATGACTCATCGATAACCATTCATTTTAATCTTTCGTTATGCGCAAGCGAAAGACGAACCATCCCCAGTCCAACAATCAATCGATCGATTAATCAAGGATAGAGAGATGAACAACAAGAACAACTATCACTACTCAATTATACAATTTAATAGCTTAACTAACGGAGGATCGTTTTCCGATTTACAAGCCCGACAACAGGGGCCGATCCATCCTCTAAGCCAAACCAAAAAGGAACTAGGCTAGGCTAATCCAGCTGTATAAAATGAACCTTCGGGTTTAGCACCACGGTCACTCGGACCTATCGGACTCAGCTCCGTCGGGTCGATCACTAGTAGGGTGGGGGCAGGATTCTCCATTGTGGGTGCGCCATTCTAGAGGCCTGAAAATTGTTAACCACAATGGGTTGAGATAAAATCTCAGCAAGTTCTTCCCCTAAGCCCCGGTTAGTACACCAACCAAACCCGCGCATCTCTCCAGAGCCACCCCTCATACAACCCAACCACAATAACCAGCAATCAGCAATAAAATTACAAGCAAGGTCAACCAACAATCAAAAGCCAGTTCGGATGTAACCTTACCCGGTATGCCATACCCTGCATGTTATATGTCAGCACAATACACGCAATGCACATGGCCGTTAGATTTGCAATTCACCAATCACATACGAGTCGTATAACAAGTGATCTCACTTGGCCATTGCCACACCCTGCACGTTATCAATTCATGCGTGCGTGCCCTAAATGATGTGATCATCTTATGCATAATCAAAACCAATGATGCCACGTTTTCTCATGCACTCTCGCATCCACATATATTCCGATTATTACTGCTCCACAGGGTTACAACCGAGGCGCAACGGCGCTATGGTGCCCTTCCTCCACAGAAGCGCAACCATGCCCTTCCATGCTCAAAAGACGTCAAGGGATACTCTCCTGAGACTGCATGCCCAACGAACATCAAGGGATACTCTCCCGAGACCGCATGCCCAACAAATGTCAAGGGACACTCACTCAAGACGGCATGCCCACAGAACGTCAAGGGATACTCTCCCGAGACAGCAGTTTCAACTTAGTGATCATGCAAGCATACAATCACAACCCACTTATTATCTTTGAGCATTAGCCAATGTACACATGCTTACAGATGAAACCTCAAATCATTTCTCACAAAAGCGGTCCATTTCCAATGTTTCTCAGAAAAACCATTTTTCCCACCTTTCTCATAAAAGTGGTCCATTTCTAGACAAATCACTTTCTTTCTCATAAAGGTAGTCCATTTCCGGTGTCCCTCGGACAATTCATCTTTTTCCCATTTTTATGAAGATTACACAATTCATGCGGATGCTCATATAATTACACATTCAATTCACTCCATAAAATCAATACACATGAAATTACACAATTTAATTTCCGGATGAACAGTAATTTCCGAATTTAATAAACAATTAATTAAATTCAGAAATTAAAAATAAATAAATAAATAAATTCCGAAAATTAATTAATTAAATAATTATTTAATTATTTAATTAAATGCAGAAATTAATTTAATCAATAAATTAAATAATTAATCACATTAATCAAGCAATTAAGGAAAAACATGATTAATTAGCACAAAACACACAATTAAGCATAAATAAGCAAGATTATGCTAAGCTAATCTTAATCCACTATCTAACCACCTATCTTAGGGCTAATACACTTAATTAAACACCTTAATCAGCCCTTAGTACTAATTAACCCAACCCTAAGCTAGTTTAGGCACTAACTAAGGGATTATGAGCTAAACTCACCCATTAAGCGAGTCGGAGACGCGGACGCAGCGACGGCGACGAACCCGACACCCGGGAACTTCTCCCACAACACTCCAAAGTGGTCCCGAGCTCAACACAGTAGCAACAAATTCGGATTCCCCACTGAACTTCACAAAACAGCATTGCAGGAGGAGGAGGTTGCTGGTCGGAGCAAAAACAAGCTGGCCAGAGCTCCAGCGAGCTCATGGCCGGTGATCGGAGGCTCCTGGGGGTCGAGGGGGAGTTGTGTGTGGCTGGTGTGGGCATTGGGTAGGCCAAAAATGGAGAGAAATGGAAGAAAACCGAAGCTGCACAGGAGGCGCTGCACAGTGATGGCCGAAGGACCGCCAACTTCAGGCGGCCGTATGGGACGAACGGCAGCTCCATTCACGATCGGCCACCGTGAACAGTATGGAATTCCTGTGCTAAACGTTTTGATAGGTGGCACGTTCCAAGATTCCACCGAGAAGGCAATGAACAACTCAAAATTCGGTGAGAGGTCAGAAGCAGAAACTGCAGGAAGGCAAGGGAAGAAGGGGAGAGAGGGCTGCGATTTTGGAGGAGCTGAAGAGGAGGAGAGAGAGAGAGAGATGAGAGCTGGTCTTAGGCCTCATTAAGGCCATTTAATGCCTTCACCAAGTCCCCAAGCAAGTGACATCATCTTCTCTCTCTTCTTTTGACTTTTCTTCAAAATATCCAAGGGCAAAATGGTCATTTCCACCTTGCACATTTCCCAAAATGTACTTGGCCTAAAAATGAAAGGCGGGCCTAGGAAACGAGCTGGGAAAGGGGTAGGAACGGGCTCGAGAATTTGTTGGGCTCAAATTGGCTCAAGTTTGAATGACGGGCTAGGATAGGTGAGGGGTCGGTTCAGTCCAACAAGCTTGCTCGCTATCTCGTTCTTCAACGATGGCCATCCTACCTTAGGTGTGGGGCCCTCACTGTACTTGCCTGGCCCACGTCCTCATAAGCTCGGTTTCTCGGTCTAAAATCCCTTTCTCAAAAACTTAGCTCGACCGACTCCATCGACTGTCAAGGAAGCATCGCCCGAAAGCCCATGTCGAACGTTCCCAACAATTCTAAGTCCAATCTTGGGTCCTCATGCCTTGTTAATTTCTCCCTGATGCCATTTTGCTACGACCCATAATAACTGGCCATTTGGAGGATTCGCGATTATTCCCTCACAAAAGGGCTTTAAATTTCAGGACGTCACAATTGCCATTTTACAAAGAAAGAATGGTTTGAAGGGATGTAGACCATCATCATCTTCGGAATCACCTTCTTCACCTATTCTAAACCTAATCTAAGGCTAATGTAAATATGTTACATTTGAAACAAACATTGAATTAAGCAAAAATAGATAAGGCATGGCAAGGAATTGAACAAGAAGCATCCAATCGATTGACTCAAGTTGGCCTCGGAGTCAGCCTTTGAGATTACATACGCAATGTGCCACAAGACTATTTCCCCATTCACTATTAAACTTGACTTATGGTAATTAGCCATCATTAGTATTCATTCACGGTGGCTAACACCATAAGTCTCCTAAGTCAAGTTCTAACGCATAACCCCAAGTTTACCATGAGCATGCATCAAGTTTGCACGAGTATCTAGAAATTACATACAGGAAGCTCAAAAGTAAATTGTGAGTAAGTCTGAAGATCTTGGTTATCATCTAATCAAACAATTAGTGAATCAACACTGGATTACTTCATTCATTCAATATATGTAAATCACAATCATGTGCACCAAACAGTTATTGAATGGTCCTTTTAATATTTGAAAATTTTTGTGCTTAAATTTAAAAAAAAATTAAAATTTGTGAAGACATCGAAATTTGGTTCTACATGCATGAAATTCTAAAAATCTCGAAACACAATCAGTTCATAGAAGGCAAAACTAGGGAATTTACAACACATCATCAAAAGACAAGCAATCGAAGATGATTCATGAACTAATCAAGTCTAGAAAATATATGTACACTAAACACATTATGAAGAACAACTTTCATGAAGAAAGTTTCATGGGATAAGCAATGTATGAATTTACAAAAATATGCAACTCAATCAAATGCAATAAAACAGAGCAAAGCAGCAGCAATTCGAGGCAATTCCATAGCAATATGGCCATGTTGATGATATCCAAAAATCACCAAATTTTAACATAAGATAGTAGTAAGAATGACACTAGAGACATATGCCTTAATGAGCAGACAAAGTATGCTACAAGATCATCAAGATAAACACGATGCAATTAATCAATTTTTGATTATATCCTTGAAATAAAGTTTGTTCATGTGATTGATTGACCATATGAAGTCCATTTAACATGATTCTTACTTTTCTGGAAAGATAATGTGATGTATTATGACTTTTATGAAGACTTCTAGGTCTAGAAATGTCAATTGCACATTTAATTTGATGCAAATGCAATTCAAACTAAAATAGGACAGACAAGACCCAAATTCAGATCGTAAGGGTTTTCACCTATCATACAAGGTCTAAAAAATATGAAACAAATTATGTGACATAGGCAAGACACATGCGAATATCTTTCATGAAGGAACCTAATTCCAGATCCACACAGAAAAATCCACAAAGATTCGACAATGTTGCAGATCGCTGGAAATCAGCATGTGCAGAGGTTAAATGACACGTATTCTTGACACTGGAACATCCTCTAAAAATTTCAAAAAAATCACAAATTGTAAACAACACATTTTTGAACATTTTTTTATGGAGAAATCAATTTTCAAGTCCAAACACATCAGTCAGTAAAAAAAAAAATCAAACTGAATCAGGGAACGATGTTCCAAGTAATCATGATCAATTCACAAAAACACTTTCTCATAAAAAAATTGAAAAAATTATGTCATAGGTTAAGTTATATGGAGTAACTTTCATGAAGGATGCAACTTAAAAATCGTAACAGAAAATTTAGCGAAAAATAGACAAATTTGCTAGTAAGTGGTAAAATCTTCAAAATTCATTTTCCTTCAATTTTCAATAACTGAGATTCAAATTTTGGAATGGATTTTCAGGTAGCAAGCGAAGTCAATTTGGGAACTATAATATATTAAATTTTGAAGCTCTCAGAGTGTACTACAAAAATCTAGAAGATGTGAGGAGCGTTCGACGACATTTATGAGGCAAAAATTGCCAAAATAGTAGGTCACATAATGAAATCCAAATTTGTAAAACATGTTCATCTTCAAGAAAATGATCATCAAATATTCAAACAACTTCATAACAGCTAAATAGCATCAAAATCAAGTTCATAGGAGTTTCTAAGTTGAATTCTAGCCCTGACTACCTATCGTAGCCTCGCTTCATCGGATTTGAGTTTAGAGGGGCATTTACCTTGTGATTTCGCTCAATCCAAGCTTCGATCTTCAACCTATTCAGCAAAATCAGGACAAAGGGACCTCGAGGAAGCTCCAAAGTACTTAAGGGTTGCCAGAGACAGAAAGATCACTGCTGGTGAGCACTGACTTGGATCCGGTACAAATCCGAACTGGATCGGTTCGGTTTGGAGCGGGCCAATCAGAGCTTCAACGGAGTGGATGCTGACCACTGGGACATCAGACGAAGGGAGGAGATGACGGAGGAGATTAGAGAGGCCGGATTGGCTCGGTTTGGCACTGATCGAACTTGCGAAGGAGGGACTACGATCAAAGGAAGACATGGGCTGAACAGGAGCTCAACGACGGAGAAGCTGAACATCGAAGGCACGAGCAGAGGGAGCAAGACATTGTGGACGAAGGCGTGAGTAGCATTGTCATTGGTGAAGGCTCATACGCAACGGCAAGGTGGTTGGGTGGCGGTTGAATTGAACCGCCCATGTCGATGAGAGAGAGAGAGAGAGAGAGAGATTTGCAATTTTGTTTTGTGCAGCAAATGAGCCTCCTCTTGAAATTTTAGAGGGAAACTTGTTTTTATACTCCCTTTTGGCATCAAATCCTAGCCATCGGTTTGATCCGATGGTTAAGGATTAATCCTATAGATCTAACAAACTTCCTTAGCATTTAAGCAAGTTTAGAATTAAGCATGTGCTTATTTAAAGGGCTGAGATTCACAATATCAATGGTCCAAATTATTTTTGCAATTGAGAACCTAATTTTGATGAAAACCTGAGGCATTTTTGCAAATTTGGAGAAAGTAAAGGGCATGGGGAATTGGCCATGGCGCAACCCATCTAACGATGGTTGTCATTGACCAAGAATTGGCCAGAGGAGGGCCGAACTGGTCTCCTTTGCCAATGGTCAGTTAGATTGATCGGACGAGTTCACACTAGTTTGACCGGTTCGATTCTTTTTTGGTTGGTTCAGTCCAATGAGTCCTTGAATTGATGCAATTTAGTCCGTTGACTAAATTGGAAGAAAATTTTACCTAATTTGAAGAGAAATGGTCCGATTTTGACCTATATTAGGTTAATTAAACTGTATAAATGCAGTTCGGCAACTTATAATGATTTAATTACCGAAGTAATATGAAGAATATTAGACCTATGCTATGGGTACACCAAATTGAATTTTCTAGGCTTAAACAGGCTATTTCACCTAATTATGAGTCGACATTTGCAAATTAAATGAAATTGTATTGAATAAATATTGCAAAACACCTATTAGCCTAATTGTCCATGCTTAGAGGGACCTATCCTATTTAAATTGACCTTAAACAGATGGCATGGCCTTTCTGTCAAAATTAAGTTGAGGGCCAATGTCAAAATTGAACTTCAATTCATCAAATTAAACCTTAGTTATAAATCAGTCAACCCAAATTTCTTGAATTGAAGCTTAACAACCTTATTTTCTTAAAGCCAAGTTAGCTAAATTCCCCAAATCGATGAGTTGGCAAGGTGAATTTCCCAAAATTGACCCAAAATATGGATTTTACTCACAAAATTGAGTAGAATTGAAGTATTCATTCGCCAATCATATTGAATAAGTTTAGACCCCTAATTAGGGACAAAAATGTCAACTCATTTTTCGACTTACCTGATCTTAAAATTGATTAAACGAGTGAATGGATAATTGTCTCTAGATCAAATGTCGTAAAAGGAATTAAGCCTAATTATGACTAGGACAAAAGTAATTTTATTTTCGATTGATCTTGAACCTAAAACAAAAAAATTCAAAAAACAAGGTTCTTAATTGATTTTCGTAAAATTTTGATGCCAAAGTCAAATTGAAGCTAAAATGAAATGATTTTATGATTTTTTTGTAAAATGTTTGACGAAAGGTCAAACTCTAGTTGACTTTTTACTAGGATTTTGAATTGTGGTCAAATGTTTGGATTTTTCTAAAATTTTCACTTCTGAAGTGAAATTAGACTTGAAAGAAATATATTTATGTAAAAGGCAAAAATTTGAATCATGATTGACTTTTGGTCAAATGATTGACCAAAAAGTTAACTCGAAAGTCAATCATTTGACTTTTCAGGCTTTCATGTGTAATGGATAGGAAATTAATTTCTAAAGCTAGGCCAACAAACATAATCAAGAAACAACACATTTTTGCTCAAAAAATGGGCTCTGCCACAATAAAAAATTTCAATTTTTATTTATTTTTTATTTTTATCAACGTGTCGACTAAAAAACAGGCGTCAATAGACAAGACTCGGAATTAATTCCCATCATCATCGAAGAGACACATGACACCAAGCATGAGGGATTCCACAAAACCCTCAAACATCTCAAGTCTTTCTTCTAGAAAGGCTTGAGAGCATCGTTGCGGGAATGCATCCGAAATTGTAAAGTTTGCTAACGAAATAAAGTAGAGCATTGCAAGCTTGTGGGATTGGTCTACCCATTACTGATTCCGAAGTAAATTTGGGAGGATATTTTAATGGACTTCATAGAAGGATTACCAGCTTCCAATGGTAAGGCCGTTATATTCGTTGTCGTTGCCTGTTTATCAAAGATGGCCCACTTCGCCGCACTCAGCCACCCCTACACGGCCCTTACGATGGCAAGGGCATTTTTTGGAAATATCTTCCGACTCCATAGGGTGCCTAAATCCATTGTTTGTAATTGGGATCACACTTTCACAAGTGCCTTTTGGCGGAATTTATTCGAACTACAAGAGACTAAATTCAGCATGAGTTTGGCCTACCACCCATAAACATATGGACAAACCAAAGTGATCAATTGGGTCCTTGAAATATATCTGAGATGCTTTACTAGTGATCATCTAAAACGTTGGGTTCAATGGTTGCCATGGGCGGAGTTTGCTACAACATAATTAACCACACCACCACCCGGAAAACCCCGTTCGAATTGGTGAATGGGAGGCCTGTATGAAACCTCCTTACCAACGTGCTTGGTACTTCACAAAGCGCCATCGTCACTCGCAATTTGGAAGCCCATGACCAGCTGCTTACAGACCTTAGGCAGCAAATTGTGGATGCACAAGCACGGATGAAAGCCCAATACGATTGTGGAGGTTTTTGTTCGCTTACAACGTTATCGCCAAATGACAGTTTGAACGGTAAACGCCACAAGCTATCTCCCCGGTTTTATGGTCCGTTTGAAGTCATTGGTCGCATTGGCTTGGTTGCATACCATCTCAAGCTTCCTCCAACCGCCTGAATCCATTCTGTTTTTGATGTCTTCGCATTGAAGCCCCACCTTAGAGCATGCGACAAGCTTGAGGCTAAGCTACCAAACATGGAGGCTGAAGATGGACTGCTGCAAGTTGAGCCTGAGGCCGTGATTGCCAATAGGATCCACCGAGGCTGAAAATAAGTTCACATTCAATGGAAGGGATTGGATGAAGCTAATGCGGGAAGACTGACAATCTTGGGCCAATTCCTGCACCTTTTCATCCTTGAGGACAAGGATAATTTTGGTGGGATGGGGCAGATGTCATGGTCAAGATACATATCCAAAGTGGAAAGTAAGAATCAGGGATAGAGAATGGAGATTTTCCGGCCAAAATTAAAGGGAGCATCATTTTGTGGGATGGAAGCAAGAATCAAGAGAAGCATAAAATGGAAAAGAATTAATAGCTGGATCAATTATCATTATAACTACGTCAATTTGAATTATTAGTATTTCCTTTTATAATGAAATTCCTTGGTTGTACGAAATCTAAATTGTATCTCTTATGAGAAATTATTCATTTAAGAAATAAAACAAAATCAAAGCGTTTGAGATTTCACTTGAATCTTTGATGGAAATATCTTATAGCTTTTCAAAATAATGCATCTATGTAGATGAAGAAATCGCAATAAGAATTCCAATCCTATTAGCTTGATAATTCCTAACAGGTGCTCACCCTTACTCACGGATAATCAAATCCGCAGACCAACATATTCGATTTTCGTGGGCCAATTAACCTCTAAATGATTAGTTGATTTTCAGATAACATCTAGAACTTCTGGTTTCTGATCGATCTAAGAAATGATTGGCGGGCCACTCCGAGAACAATTCAGGTATTCGAATCATTGTAGCTCACGTCAACCACGAAGGGGGAGACTTCGCCATAGACCATGGGATGGATTTGTTTGAGGGGGAAAACACTGCTGGTCAAAGGAGCAAGAAGATGCCAATGACCAATCGAAAATGACATCCATTATTTTTGAAGGGAAAAACAAAATTGTTCGTCATCGGCAAATCAAACTACTCCTACGATAATGTTCTTACCTGGAGAACATAGCCAAAGCCACAAGCCACTAAATCCTTTTCCTCCTGTTGATTTTCTTTTATATAATCATTCGTTAGTAGATAGAATTCAATTAAATCTATAGGATAAAGCAAGCTAAGATCACACGAAATATATGTCCTAAGCAGCTTCTTTGCCTCAAAAACCACAATATAGGATGGGTTGATCGCTTGCAAAAATGAATTAACAAAAAAAAATTCACATTATCAATGAAAATGTTCAGGCATAGACTTTTGTTGGTAATGCAAACATTTCCATTTGACTAATTCTTCTAAGTGATACACAATAGTTTTAGAAACACGTTTTCAATCTGTCAATTTTCCNGAAATTTCATTGCTGAAAAATGTTTTTGCGTCTTCATCTGTTTTCCTCCGATTACGAAAGCTTACAAGAAGATTAGGAACCTTGTCGCAGATGTCTATACACAAAGCCGTGGAAATGAAATTACTGGGTACAAACAAAGCTGATGCTATGGTCAAATTTTATGAACTGATCTCCACCGTATTTTCTTGTCAAGGAAGTGACAACTTGATCTTGTTGAGCTTAACCATGATAGTTTCCATGTCCATTCTTTCCTCGGACAAATCCTTTGAACATTCTAGTCCTAACTCTAAGATCGATAAGACTATCCACTCGACTTTTGAAAGCATCATATCTTCATGATTCATGTTAAGGAGTTTGCTATCGACAATGTCAAGCACTCTTTCCGGAATTGCTGTGTCACGCCCCGACTCTCGAGCTCGCGGCAACCCCATTACCTTGGTCGATTGAAAGCGACGTCCCAGGACCCGTCGACGACCATTCATTTTATCTTTCGTTAAGCGCAAGCGGAAGACGAACCATCCCCAGACAAACAAACAATCAAACAGGGATAGAGGGATGAATAGCCAGAACAACAGCAACTACTCATTTATTCAAATTATTGGATTAACTAACGGATGATCGTTTTCCAAAATACAAACCCGAGAAAAAGGGCCGATCCATCCTCTAAGCCAAACCAAAAAGAAACTAGGCTAATCCAATTAAACAAGAAGAACCCTCGGGTTCAACACCACGGTCACTCGGACCCATCGGACTCAAGCTCCGTCAGGTCGGTCACTGGAGAAGCGGGGGCAGGATTCTCCACTGCGGGTACGCCATTCTAGGGACCTGAAAATGGTTACCACGACGGGTTGAGATAAAATCTCAGCGAGTTCTTCCCCCTAAGCCCCGGTTAGTACGCCAACTCAACCCGGGGTATCTCTCCAGAACCACCCCTCACTCAACCCAACAACCCACAGACAGCAACCAACAACAAACAGGGCAACCAACATAGCAATATTCAATTCGCATGCAACCTTACCCGGTATGCCATACCCTGCACGTTAAATCTCAGCACAATACACGCAATCAAGGCACATGGCCGTTAGATGAAACAGTTCATCAATCACATGCGAATCGCGTCACAAGCGATCTCACCTGGCTATTGCCACACCCTGCACGACTATCAACTCATGCGTGCGTACCATAATTAATGCGATCATCACAACATTAAGAGCATGCGAATAATCAGAGCATCTCACACAACTTTCTCATGTCTCACACTCACACATGCTCCGATTATTACGACCACTAGGGCCACGGCACAACCTTATGGTTGGCGGTCTACCAGTCAAAGACCAGGCATCGTCCTCCCCCATGAGGCACGGCGACGTCACGGGCTCTCTCCCATCGACGGCATTCCCTATGGAGCATGGGGCCCGCTCACTGCCGCAGCCCCGCAACTGACCATTGTCAGGCAACCGACCGAAGTCAGGACGACCAAAAGGCCACGGCACAACCCCATAAGGATTGGCGGTCTACCGGCAGCGCCGGGCTCTCCTCTTAATGTGATCATGCAACACATCATCAAACAATCCATTTATATCTTTGCTCTGTCGTGAATACAACATCGCTCATGCTCATGCGACATGCCATTTCAAATAACCCACGTAATATGTCATGCGATCTCACTCGACAATTTCAAAATCCAAAATCCAACCAACACTTGATCACGCATTTCATCAATATTCACGAGTATAATTAACAATCGGCACTTCAATTAATCATAACAATCAATAGCACATCAAATTCAGACAAAAATTAGTTTCCGGATGAACAGTGCCGTGAATAGTAATCGTGAACAGTGCTCGTGAACAATAATTATGAACAATGATTTTTCCGAAATTCAATTAATTAAAACATTTAATCCAGAAATTAAACAAAACATTAATTAAAACAATTAATCAATTCAATTAAAGCAAATCATGCTTAATTAAACACATAAGCATAATTAATCCCAAATTAAGCACAATTAAGCTAAATAAGCAAAATTAAACTAATCTAATCTTAACCAACTATCTAACCACTTATCTTAGGGCTAATACAACTTAATTAAACTATCTAAACCATCATTAACACTAACTAACCCAACCCTAAGCAAGTTTAGGCACTAAATAGGGATTAGGAGCTAAACTCACCCGTTAAGCGGGCCGGCGACACTGTCGCGGCGGCGGCAACGAACCCGACACCCGGGGACCTCACTCACGACGATCCAAGGCAGTCCCGGGGCTGAGAACAGCAGCAACAAATTCGAAATCCCTCTACAACTCTGAAAACTGACTGCACAGGAGGAAAGTTGCTGACCAAAGTTGAACGGGCTGCCCGGAGCTCCGGCGAGCGGCGGCCCAGCGACCAACGACACCTGGGGGTCGAGGGGGAACCACTTGTGGCTGGGATGGGTGGTGATTGGGTCAGAAAAGGAGGAAAATGGCCGAAACAGCAAAACAGAACAGCAGCAGGCGGTCAGAAAACGGTCCGGCGACAGCCGGCTTTCTACCGGAATACGGGATGATCGGAGGCTTCTTCCGGCGATCGGCTGACGCTATTTGAACGGAAATTCTCTTCTGAACACGATGGTGGGTGGCACAAGACGAGATTCCAACGGGAAGGCAATGAACAACTCGATTTTCAGTGAAAGGTCAGAACTGAAAAACTGAAGGAAGGAAGGAAAACTAGGGAGAGAAGGGTGTGCGGTTTGGGGAAGATGAAGAGGAGAGAGAGAGTGAAGTGAAGGCTGAAGGATAAGCCTTATCCAAGCCATCAAGGCTTGCCCCACTTGCCAAATAATGACCTCATCCTCTCTTTCTTCTTTTTGACTTTTCTTCAAAATATCCAAGGGCATTTTGGTCATTTCCACCTTGCACATTTCCCAATCTGTCCTTGGGCTGAAAATGGAGGACGGGCCTAGGAAAAAGGCCGGAAAATGAATAGGAACGGGCTCACTCGCTTGCCTCGGGCCTTCCATGGTGGCTGTCCCACCTTGGACATGAGGCCAACACTGTTTTTGCCCGGCCCACGTTCTCATAGGCTCGTTTCCTCGGTCCGAAAGTTCCTTTTCCAATTACTCAGCTCAACCGGCAGTGTCGATTGTCTAAGAAGCATTGTCCAAAAGTCCTTCTCGAACATTCCCGAAAATTCGAAGTCCAATATTGGATTCTCATTCCATGTCAATTTCGCCCGAATGCCATTTTGGTATTGCTCAGACTGACAGGCGGCTTCGAGGATTCACGCGTAACCGACTCGTGCCGATTCACGTTCAAGACTTCTCGACACATGGACGTCCTTGACTACATGAAATTGCGAAGAATCAATTCTTATTTCAAAGTACACGATTACCAAGGATCGACATAGGGCCATTCGCGGGTTCAATAATAGTAGACGGAATCACCCGTCGTTCCATTATTTCTGTCCGCGAATCGACTTCTATTCGTCCCTGGAATCGGCCTGCATATCTACAGGATCGACCTTACGCAAGTCTCACGGTCGAGTCGTTTTCCCAGGTCAAGTTCTTTAGTCGCACGAGTTTTGTCCTCATTAGCCTTTCCCCTCAAGGTCAGTATCTCAGGAGTGATCAGTTCCGAGTGAGATCAACCAACAATGCATTGACGAAATTAACGCTCGTTCCTCCCTAAAAGGACTCGAATTTCAGGATGTTACATGCTGCACCTACCCATCGCCTCAAGCTCATATCCGCATCGAACATTTCACTAGTTGGCTTTTTCCCAATAATCACTTCCAACAACAATATGCCAAAGCTGTACACATCTCCTTTTGTCGAGACTTTTCCTTCCAAACCATACTCTGCAAGTGTCATAGATTGTGAAATAAGAAACATTGGCTATTGATTTTGATTTTTTTTTCTTTTTGAGCCATAAGTAATAAGATCAAGAGGCATAACAAGTGCTAAAATATCACTATTATATTGTATCATTATATTGGCAATCAAAGGCTTGGATTAGTTTAAATTTGACAAATGTACCTGGAGCAATGTAACCAATCGTGCCGAGAGTTCGGGTTTGTGTTTCAAGCTTGTTCTCAGCCAAAATCTTTGCAACTCCAAAGTCGCAAACTTGTGCAACCAGGTCTTTATTTAGAAGAACATTGCTAGGCTTTAGATCGCAGTGTACTATGGGTTCCGATTGGCCATGGTGGAGATAATCGAGTGCTGTAGCAACGTCGACCATTATCTTCACCCGTTGATGGAGACCCAAGTTGTAGTTGTTGGAGTAAAGCCACTTCTCCAGGCTCCCATTGGGCACGTATTGCAGCACCAAAGCTCTCAGATCAGCGTTAGTGCAAGTACTAATCACCTTGACTAGATTCCGGTGCCGGATCTTGCGGAAAACCTCGCATTCTACGTCAAAACTTCTCAATGAACCTTCAATATGGAGATTCAATACTTTGACCGCAACGTCCATCCCATTGGCTAGAGTCCCTTTGTATACAGAGCTAAAGCATCCTACTCCAAGCAAATTACTTTCGCTGAAATTGTTAGTACCTGAGCAAAGCTCCTGATATGATATCATTGGGTGGTCAATTCCGGGCAAGTTCTCCACCAAAACTGAAGTTTTTTTAGTTGCATTCCCATGCTTTCTAAGTAAGTAAATGATAGGGACTAGAAGCATAGCTGATACCACTGGCAATATAATGTATAGTAACCGGAGTTGCTTGTCCCTTGATGATTTCTTTTCATTTACTTTGCAAGGTGGGACTTGGAAGGTTGCATTTCCACAAAGTGCTTCATTTCCAGTGAAAGAAAGAGCTGAGAAATTTCCAAAAGGCCCACCGTTAGGAATCTCTCCTGATAATTTATTAAAGGACAAGTTCAAATTTTGCAAATATGGAAGTCCTTCCATGGAGTTGGGAATTGGGCCTGATAACTCATTGTAGGAGAGATCGAGGAAATCCAATCCTTTGAGGTCGCCGATTGATTGCGGTATGGATCCTTGAAACGAGTTCCTTGATAAGTTGAGAGAAGAAAGGCTCTTCAACTCCTGGATGGAACTGGGTATGGCCCCGGTAAGTCGGTTCCAAGAAAGATCTATGCTTTGTATAGCTGTCATTTTTCCCATGTCAACTGGTAGTACTCCATTGAAAAAATTGAGTGACAAATTGACGAAGATTAGTTGTTGAAGGCTCCACAGACTAGCCGGTATAACCGATGTCATGTTATTCGAACTCGCGAGAAACTTTTGAAGGCTGTTCAGGTTTCCAATGCAATTCGGGATCAATCCCGATATCCTATTTTGCCGGAGCAACAACTCCCCTAAACTTGTCAAGTTGCATATCTCATCAGGGATCGGTCCTTCAAGATGGTTGTTATCAAGATACAGCCTTTGCAGGCTTTCTAATCCTCCAATTGATGATGGGATGTTGCCGTCTAGATCATTATCACTCAACTGTAGGAAAGTCAAGCTCTTCAAGAAACCCATTTGGTTGGGAATGTGACCTCTTATTTGACAATTGGGAGCGAACAGAATTTGTAGGGAATTCGAGAAGTTTTTGATAGATTCTGGTATGGAGCCACGAAGCGGGTTTTCCTCCAGAACCAAGGTTTGCAGCGATTGGCAATTAGATAAAGCAGAGAGAAAACNTGAAAAAATTGAGTGACAAATTGAGGAAGATTAGTTGTTGAAGGCTCCACAGACTAGCCGGTATAACCGATGTCATGTTATTCGAACTCACGAGAAACTTTTGAAGGCTGTTCAAGTTTCCAATGCAATTCGGGATCAATCCCGATATCCTATTTTGCCGGAGCAACAACTCCCCTAAACTTGTCAAGTTGCATATCTCATCAGGGATCGGTCCTTCAAGATGGTTGTTATCAAGATACAGCCTTTGCAGGCTTTCTAATCCTCCAATTGATGATGGGATGTTGCCGTCTAGATCATTATCACTCAACTGTAGGAAAGTCAAGCTCTTCAAGAAACCCATTTGGTTGGGAATGTGACCTCTTATTTGACAATTGGGAGCAAACAGAATTTGTAGGGAATTCGAGAAGTTTTTGATAGATTCTGGTATGGAGCCACGAAGCGGGTTTTCCTCCAGAACCAAGGTTTGCAGCGATTGGCAATTAGATAAAGCAGAGAGAAAACCGAGCTCCGAACCATAAGTCTCACCTGTCAGCTGATTTGACTGAATTGCGAAGTATCTGAGGTTCTTCAAACTGCCCAAACTCAAGGGTATCGGTCCACTGAGTTGATTGTTCCCAGCATAAAAAATGACTAGGTTTGAAAAATTCGAGAAATACTGCGGGATGTTGCCACCAAATCCGTTGTTTGCTAGAAAGAGTTTTTCCAAATTCGGAAGGCTTAGTTCGCTGCTTGAGGGAAGGCTTCCGGAAAGGAAATTGTCCATCAGAGAAAGCACTTGCAGAGAAGAAATGTTAAAAACCTCTTGAGGCACTTTACCCGTTAGCAGATTATCCTGAAGGCTCATTGCATTCAGATTGACCAACTTGCCAATTTCACTTGGAATTTTACCTCCGATGCTGTTAAATTCTATGAACAGCATGTGTAAACTCGACATGTTACCAATGGTTGGGGGAATTGTGCCAGTCAAGTTGTTAGTACCGAAATAGAGCTCCTGCAGCTTCTGCAAGCCATCTATGTCTCGAGGAATGATTCCCTGAAAACGATTGAATGACAAAGACAACACGAGAAGCTCCTTACATTGGGTTAGCGTCTCTGGTAGCAGGCCGCTGAATTGGTTATGAGACAGCAAAAGCCTCTGAATGTTGGGCCAACGGTAGCAAAGATCGGAGGGAAGCCTTCCAGAGAGATCATTATACGTCAACATGACACTCGTGAGCGATCTATTGAAAAGTGTTGTAGGAATCGAACCTGTGAGGTTGTTCATGACCAAACCAATGACCTGCAATGTGGATATGTTGCTTAGGAAGCTCGGAATTTGACCCCCTAAGTCGTTGAAGCTAAGAAACAGCTGTTGCAACATAGGGAAGGTGCCGAATTCTCTCGGTATGCCACCTGTTAGCCTATTCGCAGCTAGTGAAATCAATTCAAGATTATGGCACTGGGCTAAGTTAGGAGGAATGTTTCCTTCAAACTGGTTCGATTGGAGTACAAGTTCTTTCAAGCGGGGTAAACGACCAATCTCTATCGGAATCATGCCATAGAAACTGTTGTTGCGAATATCAAGAGAAGCAAGGAAAGAGAGATTGCCCAAATAAGGAGACAGTCTTCCCTGGAGACCCATGTAGGAGAGGTCTAAAGCCACAACTCTCTGCCTACGGTTGCTGCAAACAACGCCAATCCATTCACAGAAGTTTGCTTCCACTGTCCAGTTGCCTCCTTTGATCTTGTCCGTCGGGTCGACCTCAATCGCCAATTTGAAGTGGAGGAGAGCATCTTTATCAGTGAAGTTGCTGGAACAAATGGCAGGCTGAAACATCAATAGGAAAGCTAACAGAAGATCAAGAAATTCTAAAAAGATGAGCTTCTCCATAAGGAACAGTCTCTCTTTTGATTGCATTAGTAGCCACTGAGCTAGTTAGGACCTGTTCTCAGTATTCATACCAAAACCTACCCAACAATTGTCTTAATTAAAAACCAAAAATGTGGAGGACACGACAAACCACATGATCCCGAATTCAGAGATATCATGCGTTTAAATAATTGTTTTGAGCATCGAAGTTATCAGATGATGTGATCCGGTATGGTTGATCTTGACTTTAGGGATAATCCTACCTCATTAAATAATATTCCCCACAAACAAACAATCACGCCTAACAAGCCATTTGAGGTGAGACCTTCCCATTGGTGAGCTTGGAGAACCCCACGAACAAACAATCATGCCAAACAAGCCTGACTCCGTAGACGGCCCGGTCTTTATGTTCCCACATACGCTTTTATTTTATGCGGGGGTCCCAATGGACCTTTGACTAAGGCTCCCATGCTCGAATGGGATTGATTGTAACAACAAAGAAGAATCATTACTCAAATTTCAACCATAATAAGTTATTTATATTTTTTAAACATATTTTAAAAATTCATAAACAACACATGATGGATTACCTCTATTCATAAAGTTTAAGAAGGGACAGAAAATGGTTGAACATCTACTATTGCTTTTTACTTTTAATCTTTGAAATTTGGCTTTTATTTTAATGTTATTCACCTAAAATATCTTGAGTTACACATTGATATTAAAATCTATTTGGAGTTGTGTAAAAAAAAATTAGTTGAAATTTTTTTTTTTCATTAACCTTTAAAAAATAAGAAAAGCCATGTATGTCTTTTGATAATACATTATTGTTAGGTTTTGAATTTCCATGCCTCTGTGAGTATGATGAAAAGTGCTTGGAGAATTGAAGATGTAGTTCCTACCGAACTGGGTTATGGCCGTTTTGCACTAACGTTTAAATCTGAGGGAGACAGGAACAAAGTTTTACAGTCTCGTCCATGTTCTTTCGCGAATCATCTCATGTTGCTTAAATTGTGGGAATGCAATACACCTCATCATCATTGATATAATGTCTTTTTTTCTCGGTTCAACCCTGACGCAGAGCTAATGATTTTGCTGCATTCGAGGTCTAATCCAAAAAAGATGTACTAAGAAGGCAAGTTATTCTCATCTTATTGGGGAAAAAAATATATAATTTGGAACAAGGGGTGTGAGGCGTGCTAACACTAGCATGTTAAAATAAGGAACGCAATCAGGTTGAGAGTCCTCACTAAAGGGATTACGTGGCCCTCGTGGGTGGAAACACCCGACATGTGTCATTGACAATTTAAAAACTAACCATGAAGGTCGGGATTGTTATTGCATCTGACAAGGATAGGAGCAAAAGGATCGCAGCTTTCCACCAGCATTAACAAAATATATGTGCAAACAATCGTATCCATTACAAGTATCGTGACTCTCTCTCCGCTCATCTTCCACTTGGCCCTGTCCAGCGACGATGCTTTCCCTTCCGTTGTTTGTCTTCCGATCGTGCTATTTGGAAAGGAATCAAATCAGCGGCAATGAGAGGTAGAAGATGAGCATCGTTGCTGGACAAGGCCATGGGGAAGATAAGCGGAGGGCGAGAGTGTGTCGATGCTTGTCATGGATACAATTATTGGGGCATAAATACAACGGGAGTGTCACAAGTTGGTACGGAGGGACACTTAACTATCATAACTTACAAACGGTACACTTAAATGCTACTTAAAAAAAAAAAAAATGGATCACTTCAGTGCCAAGTGGTCGGAACCTTGCCGGAAATCCTACGTGGCATTTTTTTATTAATTTTCTTGCCTACGTGGCTTACCGGAAACACTAAATCGGTGAAAAATCAGCCAAAATGATGTCGTTTTGGCTGACGTGAATTTATAAAAATTTATTAATTAAATAATATTAAACAATAAAAAAATATTATTATAAAATCAATTTTATTTAAAAAAAAAGCCCTCGCCGATCCCCTTCTTCCCTCTTTTTTTTTTCTAATAAAATCGATTTTAAATTTTTTAAAATCTGACGTGGACAATTTTTTTATTAAAATTACCACGTGAATTTTTTATTTTGAAAAAAATGCTTTATCAGCAAATTAAGTTGTCGGAAAATGGACACGTGGCAGTTTGGCCAGATTCACTTAAGTGATCACTTTTGCTCCGATTTTGGCACTTAAGTGTACCATTTATAAGTTATGGCACTTAAGTGTCCTTCCATGCCAAATTGTGGCACTCCTGGGGTTTGTACGTCCAATTATTGGACACATGTATATATTGTTAATGCTGGTGGAGAGATCGATCCTTTTGCTCCTCTCCGCATCAGACGCAAAAACAATCTCGACCTTGATGGTTAGTTTTTAAAAAGTCAATGACTCATGTATTGGAAACGAAGAGAAAGGGAAAAAAGAAAGAGAGGAAAAAAGAAAAAGAAAATAAAAAGTATGAAGCGTTGATATGAGCCGTCCAATTGGTCAACTGTTAACGGGATAAATTAAAGATGTGATTTTACTCCTAAATTTAGAGGACACCAATCCTTATTACTAACTTGCCTTCTAAGAACGTCTTGTTTGGATGAGACCTCCAATGCAACAAAATCGTTGCTCTGTGTTAGGGGTTGGATTGGGAAGAAAAAAACGTATTACTTCCCACATTGAGCAAATTGCTTTCGCTGAAGTTGTTTGTAGCCAAGTAAAGCTTCAGATATGATATCATGGGTGGTCAATTGCAGGAGAGCTTTTTTACCACGAGTAAAAGTTTAGCTGATACAGTTGGTATAGTAATTGGAACTGCTTGTCCCTTGATGATTTCTTTCCAATTACTTTGCACGGTGTGTCTTGAAAAATTGCATTTTCACAAAGTGCTTCATTTGCAATGAATGAGAGAATCAAATCATTGCCAAAGGGTCCACCATTAGGAATTTCTCTTGATAGCTTATCAAAGAATAAGTTTAATTTTTGCTAATACGTAAGTCCTTCCAGAGACTGTATCGTTCTGTATAACTCATTGTTGAAGAGGTTGAGGAAATCCAATCCTTTGAGGTTACTGATCGATTGCAGTATCAATCCTTGAAATGAATTCCTTGACAAATTGAGAGAAGCAAGGCTCTTCGACTCTTGGATGGAACTCGGTATGGCGCTGTTAAGTCAATCCAAGAAAAATCAATGCTCTCTATAGATGTCATTTTCCCCATCTCAAGTGGTATTCTTCCATTGGAAGAATTGTGAGAGATTGAGGAAGATGAGTTCTTGAAGGCTTCACAGATTGACCGGTTGCAATTCAAGATAGATACCGATATTCTATTTTGCTGGAGCAGCAACTCTCCTAAACTTGTCAAGTTGCGGGTCTCATCAGGGATCAGTCCCCCAAGATGGTTGTCATCAAGATACAGCCTTTGTAGGCTTTTTAGTCCTCCAATAGATGATGGGATGCCGTTGTCTAAATCGTTATCGCTCAACTGTAGAAAGTCAAGCTCTTAAAGAAACCCATTTTTGTTGGGAATGCGACCTGTTATTTGACAAATGGGAGAGACTAGAATTCGTAGGGAAATTGAGAATTTCTTGATAGATTCCGGTAGGAACCTGAAAGCCCTTGGAAATATTGAACCATGAAGTCAGTTTTCTTCTAGAACCAAGGTTTGCAGGGACTGGCAATTAGGTAAAGCATAAATAAAATCGTGCTCCAAACCATAAGTCTCTCTTGTTAGCTGGTAGACTGAACAGCGAAGTATCTGAGGCTCCTCAAGCTGCCCAAACTCATAGGTATCAGTCTCTGATAAAAATTAGGTTCGAAAAATTCCAAAACTATTTTAGTATGTTGCCGCCAAAGCCATAGTTTGCTAGAAAGATTTCTTCCAAATTCAGAAGGCTTAGCAGTTGGAGAGGAATGAAAGGCTTCCGGAGAAGGAATTGTCCATCAAAAGAAGCAGTTGGAGAGGAATGAAACCTCTTGAGGCACTTTGCCTGTTAGCAAATTATCCTGAAGGCCCATTAAATTCAGAGTGACAAAAATGCCAATCTCACTCGTAGTGTCACCTCCGATGTGGTTACATTCTACATACGGTTTGTGCAAGCACGGTATGTTACTGATGGTTCGAGGAATCATGCCGGTCAAGTTGGTACCGAGATGGAGCTCCTGCAGCTTTTGCAAGCTATGTCTCAAGAAATGCTTCCTTGAAAAGGATTGAATGACAAGGACAACACGAGAAGCTTTTTACATTGGGTTAGCATCTCTGATAACAAACCATTGAATTGGTTTTCAAATGGTAAAAGCCTCTGAATGTTAAGCCAGCGGTAGCAAAGATTGGAGGGAAGACGTCCCAAGAGATCATTATACGTCAACCTGACACTTGTGAGCAATCTTTTGAGAAGTTTCAGAGGAATCGAACCTGTGAGACTGGCCATGAGCAAACCTATGCCCTGCACTGTGGATACGTTGCCCAGGAAGTCTGGAGTTAAAGGCGCCAAGAAACAGTTGTTAAAGGCGCCGAATTCTCTCAATATGCCACCGTTCGCCTGCTCACTGCAAATGACATCAATTCGGGATTTTGGCACGGGGCTAAGTTAGGTGGAATGTTGTCTTTGAAGTGGTTTGACCGAAGTACAAGTTTTTTCAAGCGGTGTAAATGACCGTTTTTTATGGGAACCGTGCCATAAAAACTGTAGTTGTGAAGATCAAGAGAAGCTAGGAAAGAGAGATTGCTGAGGTAATGAGAGAGTCTTCCCTGGAGACCGGTGGAGTAGAACTCTAAAGCGGTGACTCTGCCTATGGTTGCTGCAGTTCATTCACAGAAATTTGCTTCCTTAGTCCAATTGTCACCTTTGATTGTGTTGTTGGGTTGGCTTCAGTCGCGAATTTGAAGTGGAGGAGAGCCTCTTGATCAATGAAGTTGCTGAAACAAATGAGGGGCTGAAACATCAATAAGGAAGCGAACAGAAAATGAAGAAATGCTAAAAAGATGTACTTCTCTGTAATGAAGAGTCTTTTGATTGAACCTGGAGAACCCCTAAATCATGTATGATTCCATAGATGTTTTCTATGTTTACACGCACACATTTATTTCTCTGTGAGGGTAGAAATGGACCTTTTGATTAAAGCTCCACTGCACAAATGTGATAAGTTTTCGTGATAACTAGGAAGAGTCCGCATTTTGCTCCAACTATAGGAATTGCTTCACAAGTTTTTATAGTTATTAAAAGATATTTCTATAGTCTTAAATCTATCTTAGAACTTTATATACAATGCGTGATGTGTTGCTCACATTTGATAAAGTTTTCGATGGGATAACATTGTTTTTAACTTTTACACATTGATATTTGAAATCTATTTAGAGTCATAAAATCTTTTAGTAAACTTTTGAAAGAAAATATATTTAAATTTGGGGACAAAGTCATGTATACTTTCAATAAGTCTATCCAAGCATCTCTGAGCTTTGTTTGTGATATTTGTTATTCAAGCAATGTTCCATATGAATGAAAATATTGAAATATACGGGATATTCACTCATATCATAAAAAATGACACTTTGTAGAGATAAATTGTTATGGTGTCTTCAATATAATGGACAATATTGTAATTTAAATATTATTTATGAACTAATTGCACAAACATCCCTTTTAATTCGAACAAAAATTTCCTTTTTTCCTTCTATAACGGTCGATCACAGGGTGGAGGTCACGGGGTGGAACCCCATGAACCATTTAAATTTAGACATTTGATCTGTGCAATGGCCTTGACAAAGAGAAATTTGTACATAAAACCTCTAATTTTTAAATTGTCATTCCACACATGCCCCAATTATTAACACTTGTTTTAACTTTTACCTAATGTGCATGTATCGTTCATTTCTCAACGTGACGTAATAATTGTATTTGTGCCAAAATTTCGTTTGCTTATTGTTGCGACCTCTTCGAAGATAAGCCCAAACCTCATTGGCCTTGTAGCAAAAACGAAACCCCAAATTCCCCCAAAATATACCCATGTCTCTCTAGCTAAAGAGCCCATTTTCCCTGCTTTGTTTCCTTCTCTCTTTCCTAAGCCCTAAGCCTTTCAGCGTCCCCTGAATGAGGACTTCAGAAATCAAACTCAGCCCAAGTTTGCTAGCTTTCCACCTCTCTTGCCAATCTCTCACCCTCGCGACTCATGGCTTCACAGAAGCATTCCAGCTTCTCTCTTACCAAGGACTGAAGACGTTTGCCGGTTCAAGCAACTAAAAGAACACGAGGTTCATCAACAAATATTCAGGCACCGTATCACTCATGCCCAGCCACTACACGGCTATCATTCATGGCCATAACCACCATCGCCCTTCCTTTTTGCTGGCCAAGAACTAGGGGTGTCAATGGGTTGGGTCGGGTCTTGATGTTACCCGACCCGACCCGACCCGAATAAGAAGGCTCGCATGCTCTGGCCCGACCCGACCTGACCGACCCAAAAGGCATGAAACACGAAGAAGGAAAACAGGTTAGATTGAGTTTCGGGCTAATAGGTCAAATCCAATTATACGCATGCCATCAAATCAAAAACTCATAGAATTCTCCATCATCCAATATCTAAAACACAATAAAACATAAAAGTCCAAAGTACATAATAAGCATAAACAATCAAGTGGACAAAGCATGTTATATAATTGCCTCCTTTTCATTTTCATTGCAGTTTTCTTTCCATGTTTCAAAGGAGAAAAAGGTCCATCCACTGAGTAAATAGTACAGCAGAGAGTTGAAAATATAGTAGAAGAGTGGTCCATCTATTTGTTGAAAATATAGTTTGGTCATTAGCATTAATACAACGTATTAGCTGTCCTTTCTCCAAAGTTGCTCCTCTACTGATATCATTTAAAGCTTGGCCAAGACTTCACTGTGTTCCAATCTTAGCATCTTAACATTTTCAAGAAAAATGCTGCAAAAAAATTTAAGATTTTGTAAGCTCGTTTTTTATGCTGATTAATTTAATTAAAATCAGAAAAAAAAACTCAGCCCAACACACACGGGCCTGAGGCGAAGCCCATCTCCTTGCCCTATTTTTATTTTTGGTCTTTTTGTTTTTCTATTTTTTTTTTGTGTTTCTCTTTTTCCTATTTTCTTTTAATCTTTTTTTTTCTTTCGGTCTTCTTCTTCTTCACGTTCACCTCCTCCACGAAGCTCCTACAGACCTGCAAATAACCCTTTATCGAACCCACACCATATGACCACGTCAGCCGAATCAACCATCGCCCCTTCCGCCACCAAGCCATCACTGTCCACCGGTCATCCGTTTCGACCAGCGCCAACCATCGTCGGCCACCCATTTCGGTGGCCACTAAAGCTACTTTCGAATGTAAAGAGCCACCCTCGCTGACTTGACAATATATGAGTGTTCCATGAAAAATGCATGAAACACGATAAACACAAGCAAAACAGACATGATTTTGTGGATATAAGAGCATGAATGAGTCGGTTTCATGTCTCAACGCAAAATGCTCTTTCAGTTCTCTTTCAGACATTTATACAAACAATGTGCATGCATCACAGAATTGAGCGACTTTTACCTTGACACAATTCAAGCACCATCCAAGACTCCTAACAACGCACACTATAGCACACAGAAACATTAATGAAGGGTGAGTGGGGCCGGAGCTCACACGAACTGGTTGGTCGCGAGCTCCGACCCAACGTTTCCCTAAAAATAGAACAACTATTGTTCGGAAAGACCAACCTAGTTCAACAAAGGGGCTGCCATGGACAATGGTTGAAGGATGGGCCTCTGCCGATGATCGATCGGCTTCTCGAGCCCTCTTGATCTCTGGTTCTCTACCTTTCAACTCTCGTCTCTCTACTGTTCTTCCCCCGTTCTCTCTTATGTCGGTTTTTTGTCTCTCAAATCCAAGAGCTTTGGCAAAGGTGGAGAAAACGCGTTGGCAGCTCGTTGGCCGCATTCAAGGCGCGGTGGCTGCGGGGCTTCTCTCTCGCTCTCCACCCTTGCTCTCACTTGCCCTCTCTTTTCGAGGGTCCCTTTCTCTCCACCCTCTCCCTCAGATCCCTTTCTCTCCTCCCTCTTCGCGTTTGAGAGAAGGGTTTAGGTGAGAGTTTGTTTATTTGTTCATGGGCTGAACAATGTTCTAGGCTTAATCCGACCTAAAAGATAGCTATTTACTTATTTTATAATTGTGACCTGAACATTATTAAAATTTGAAATATGTATCATATTTGTTTCGTGTTCGGGTCATATCTGAGTCAGGTCAAGTCAGGTTTTTGGACACCCCTACCAAGAAGCGGCCGCTCGGAAACTCGACACGCATACAAAAAAAAGTCAAAACAAGAACGTACCAAGCGAAGAGGGGCTGCAGGAGTCTATCAAAACTCTTTGAGCAAGCCGCGAGCATCCACGAAGGACATAAGACTAAGAACATCCGCACGAATCTCACTCATTTCATCGAACATACGTGAGGCACTGACCGAGAGGGGGTTTCCCACTTACCCAAACTCCAACTCAGACCAAAACTAGGCAACAGTGAACAAGCGGGACTCAGTTTCAGAAAAGGGACGACTAGCGTGCACTTAGTGTAGGCATGAATGAAAAGTGGCAAGTCTCAACCATGAAGAACACAAATAAGCATATGATTTAGGGATTTCGCCGAGCATGTGGCATACGTAAACTGCGCGGGGGAGGAACGGGGCCGACCGAGGCCGAGCTCAAGCCGGGACTCAAAGCAATTGACACCTTAGGCCCCGAGACCGTAAGTATGCTCACAAGTGAGGCCGGAAGCTTGTACGAACCAAGTAATGGCAGCCCGGTCCAGTGAGTCCGAAACAGGGCATGGGCACAAAAAAGAAGGGGCGATCGGCCGAGATTCCCTACTCGACTTGCGGCGTCGAACGGCGGATGAGCTCGAATTGGGCTTCGTCCATCCGCCTTGCGCACCTCCGAGCCGAGATCCTTGGGAAACCGACCCTGAGTCGGGACAATCAAAGAGAGAAGAGAAATGAAACACGACCCACCGGATATTGGTACGGGAAGGGAGGTCACGCCAGCGAGTCCGACCGTTTCTTTGAGCGTATTCGTCGCCGGAGAGCACTCACCCAGTCTCAGTTCCTATTTCATCTTGCTCTCCCTCCGATCTCCCCATCTCAGGCCTAGCCTCCCCTATTTATAGGCCGAGAAGGCCAGTCGGCGAAGGCGCTTCAGCTGCCAGTCCTTGGCGTACCGACCGCCCCCCCATTGGCCGAACCAACGGCACATCACCTGTCGCCTCCATCGCCCCTGCTCTGCGCTGCCCTGCCTTCTCTGCCCTGCTCTGCGCTGCGCGGTGTACCTGGTGGCGTGAAGGGTGGAGAAGGCGGGGAAGGAGGAGTGGGGTGGCCGGGCCGGGCCGTGCTGGAGGTGGGCTGGGGAGACGGACCTGGCCTGCATGGAGGGGGAGAAAAGGGGCGCCCCCAGCCCCAAGTGCTCTCTCTCTCTCTCTAATTTAATTTTTTTAAATTTAGATTTATCTGAAATGCAGTAAAATAAGGGAAAAAAAAAATAAAATTTAGTAGGTGGATATAATATGAACGCCTATGTGATGTAAAAATCCTTTTTTGTTAGGACCAAATTGATCCTTAATTTTCTATGCGATTTAATTCTAAATATTTAGTCAAAATTTGGATGTCATCATTTATCTTATGTTAATTTTTTGCTTATGATGTTATCTATGTAATTCTGAACTAATGTAAATACACCATGTGATGTCTCAAATCCTTTTAAAACACGTCTTACATATATCAATATTGCATTATCCCTCATGTTATTAGTAAAGAAAATAAGCACATTTTGATGAAAAATTGTTGCAAAATACCACATTTTCAAACTAAAACAATAATAATATGAATTATTTACTTATTTATTAGTTTCTACATTTTAGATATTGACTAAAAGATTATTCATGATATAACTTTATCAATCTTACAAAATTAGGTAAAATAATTACTAGTATTCCTATCATGCCAAAGGCACAAATTTACCACTATTATATATATGAATAAGTAGAGCACTACAATTGAAAGAAAGCCTCTCGTACTAGGTGTTAGTAGCATATCACGACATGGTTTTTAGAATCATGATTTAGATTGTACAATCAATGACCTACGATGCCAAATCTACTAAATGATCGCAACCATTTGAAAATTTGATTAGAGGTAAGACCATGCTAGATTGCCTATCAAGATCGTAAGATTTTATTCATACACATTAATTCACAAAAGTAGCCCATAGGAAAATTAATTTTGGGCCAAAATTAGCAAGCCTAACCTAGTATTTTTAAACCAAATCTCCAAATAGCACTTAAGCGACAAATTTGTTGGTAGTAATAATAATGATTTTGTGTTTGATAATGAATTTGATGGGGAAGGTCGATGGGGCCGGTTACAACCTTAATCAAGATGTTTAGATGACAAATGATGATTTATTTTAGGTTTTCTTATTTGCAATTCTTTTTGTGCCTTTGATGTCATGCTAGTGAATTTTCTTCATTTACTATTACGTTCTTAATCTTTGATATGAAGATGACATTATTGAACTATAATGTAATTTAAAATAATGATAATGAAGTTTTCCATTGTAGACCTTTTTTTATACCACTACGGTCTTGTTCAATATATTTATGACTTATAATAAGATGGGCCATAATTTTTATCTTTTTTTTTTTGTAGTTGGAGACGTGACGATTTATTCTTACAAATTAAATGTATAATGCGGACACGAGATTGTTTTTTTCAAGTCCAAGCCATTGTTTGTTACGTTTAGTTTGATTTCATTTTACAATTCAATATAGAAAAATTAAAATATCTTTTTTTGGATTAAAAATAAATTATAATTATTTTTTTGCAAAAATAAAAGGAAATGCTCAAATCCAAGCACGTGTGGGGCTTGGGCTTGAAAAGTGGACCGGAAAGGCCTGGCCCTGTATAGCTTGACATGCAAGGCTCATGGGCTATGCCTGGCACAACACGAGAAGGCGTCCAGCTTGGCATGCCCTACCAAAGCTTAGAAGATGCCAATGATCAATCGAAAATGATATCTTCTTGAGGTCAATCTTGGTTTGAAAGAAATAATGTTTGTCACTATTTGTACTTGGAGAACACAGCATGGGTGTTATGCCTTCCCATGTCAGACACAAGTGTGACTCGTAAAGCTCAAAATAAATCAAGAACTTTATTGTAGATGGCTATAGACAACGCCATTGAAACGAAAAGACCATGCACAAACTAAGATGACACTATGACCAAATTCTACGTACTGCTCTCCACCTTATTTTCTTGTCAAGGAAGTGACAATTTGATCTTGTTGAGCTTAACCATGACAGTTTCTATATCCATTCTTTCATCAGGCAAGTCTTTTGAACATTCGAGTCCTAACTCTAGGATCGATAAGACTATGCTCTCGAGTTCTGAAAGTGTCAGATCTTCATAATTCATGCTAAGGAGTTCACTATCCACGATGTCAAGCACTTTATCTGGAATCGCTGCACCTATCCATTGCCTTAAGCTCATATCTGCATTGAACATTTCATCGGTTGGCTTCTTCCTAGTAATCACTTCCAACAACAATATGCCAAAGCTGTAGATATCTCCTTTTGTCGAGACTTTCCCTTCCAAACCATACTCTACAAGCATCATAGATTGCAAAATTAGAGATCAGTGATTGATCTGTTTTCTTTTTGGGACATAAGTATTAAGATTGAGAGGCATTTGAGTGTCAATATATATTTGTTACATTATACCAATATATTCACAATTAGCTAAAATTCAACCAATGTACCTGGAGCAATGTAGCCAATCGTGCCAAGAGTTCGGGTTCGTGCTTCAAGCTTGTTCTCAGCCAAAATCTTTGCGATTCCAAAGTCACAGACTTGCGCGACCAAGTCCTCATTTAGAAGAACATTGCTAGGCTTTAGATCACAATGCACAATGGGTTCCGGTTGGCCATGGTGGAGATATTCAATCGCCATTGCAACGTCAACCATTATCTTCACTCTCTGATGGAGACCCAAGTTGTAGTTGTTGGAGTAAAGCCACTTCTCTAAGCTCCCATTGGGCATGTATTGCAGCACCAAAGCTCTCATATCAGCATTAGTGCAGGAGCTAATCACCTTGACGAGATTTCGATGTCGGATGTTGCGAAAAACCTCGCATTCTGTGTCAAAACTTCTCAAGGTGCCTTCAATAAGTAGATTCAATACTTTGACAGCAACATCTGTCCCGTTGCCCAGAGTCCCTTTGTATACAGAGCTAAAGCTTCCTGCTCCAAGCAAATTGCTTCTGCTAAAGTTGTTAGTAGCCAAGCAAAGCTCCCGATATGATATCATGGGGGGGTCAATTCCGGGTGGGTTCTCCACTGAAACTGGAGCTTTTTTGCTAGGGTTCCCACGCTTTTTGAGCAAGCAAATGGCAAAGACTAAAAATACAACCGATACAATTGGCAACATAATGGATAGTGACCGGAGCCGCTTGTCCCTTGTTGATTTCTTTCCATTTAGTTTGCAAGGCGGGACCTGAAAAGTTGCGTTTCCACAAAGCGCTTCATTCCCAATGAACGAGAGAGCCGAAAATTTTTTAAAGGGCCCGCCATTAGGAATCTCTCCCGATAGCTTATTAAAGGACAAGTTCAAATTTTGCAGAAATGGAAGCACTTCCATGGACTTGGGTATCGTGCCAGATAACTCATTGAAGGAGAGGTCGAGGAAATCCAACCCTTTAAGGTCGCCAATCAATTGGGGTATCGATCCTTGAAACGAGTTCCTTGACAAGTTGAGAGAAAGAAGGCTCTTCAACTCGTGGATGGAACTTGATATAGTGCCGGTAAGTTGGTTATGAGAAAGATCGATGCTGTTTATAGCTCTCATTTTCCCTATGTCCAACGGTAGCCCTCCATTGAAAGAATTGAGTGACAAATTGAGGAAAATGAGCTCTTGAAGGCTCCACAGGCTAACTGGTATAATCGATGTCATGTTATTTGAACTTACGAGAAATTTTTGAAGGCTGCTCAAGTTTCCAATGCAATTCGGGATCGATCCCGATATCCTATTTTGCTGGAGCACCAACTCTCCTAAACTTGTCAAGTTGCATATCTGATCGGGGATCGGTCCTTCGAGATGGTTGTCATCAAGATATAGCCTTTGCAAGCTTTTTAGTCCTCCGATCAATGATGGGATGTTGCCGTCTAGATCGTTACCGCTCAACGCTAGAAGAGTCAATCTCTTCAAGAAACCCATTTCCTCGGGAATGCGACCTCCTATTTGAGAATATTGAGCGAGTAGAATTTGTAAGGAACTGGAGAAGTTTTTGATAGATTTTGGTATGGAGCCTCGAAGCGGGTTGTCTCCTAAATCCAAGGTTTGCAGCGATGGGCAATTTGATAAAACAGATAGAAAACCGAGCTCTGAGCCATAAGGCTCTCCTGTGAGCTGATTTGATGCAACCGCGAACTCTCTGAGGTTCTTCAAGTTCCCCAAACTCATGGGTATGGGTCCACTCAGTTGATTGAACGCAGCATTGAACCTAGCTAGGTTCGTAAAATTAGAAATATATTGTGGGATGTTGCCGCTGAAGCTATTTTGTGATAGAAGGAGGCTTTCCAAATTCGGAAGGCTTATCTCCCTACTCGAGGGAAGGCTTCCGGAGAGCGAATTGTCATTCAAAGGAAGCACTTGTAGCGAAGAAATGTTAAAAATCTCCTGAGGCACTTCGCCCGTTAGCTGATTATCCTCAAGGATCAATGAATTCAAATTGACTAACTTGCCAATCTCCCTTGGAATGTCACCTCTAATCTGGTTTGTTGATAAGCTCAAGACATGCAAGCTCGACATGTTACCAATGGTTCGAGGAATCGTGCCAGTCAATTTGTTACCACCGAGTAAGAGCAACTGCAGCTTTTGCAAGCTGTCTATGTCCCGAGGAATGCTTCCCTGAAAACGATTGCCTGACAACGACAATACGAGGAGCTCTTTGCATTGGGTTAAGGTCTCCAGTGGCAGGCCACTGAATTGGTTAAGAGACAGTGCAAGTATTTGAATGTTACGCCAGCGGTAGCAAAGATCGGAGGGAAGACTTCCGGAGAGATAATTGTCCGTCAAAAAGACATTCGTCAGTGATCTATTGAAAAGTGTTGAAGGAATCGAACCTGTGAGATTGGCCTTGCGCAATTGAATGACCTGCAATGTCGATATGTTGCCCAGGGAGCTCGGAATTTGACCCCGTAAGTCATTGAAGCCAAGAGACAGTTGTTGCAACTCAGGAAAGGCGCCAAATTCTCTGGGTATGCCACCCGTTAGCCTGTTTGAATCGAGTGAAAGGACTTCAAGGTTCCGGCACTGGGCTAAGTTCGGAGGAATGTTTCCTTCGAACTGGTTCTGCTGGAGTAGGAGTTCTTTCAGGCGATGTAAACGACCGATTTCGATTGGGATTCTCCTGTAGAGACTGTTGTTGCTAAGATCAAGAGAAGCCAAGAAAGACAGATTGCCCAGATAAGGAGAGAGTCTTCCCTGGAGACCCATGTACGAGAGGTTTAGAGCTATGACTCTCTGCCTGCGGTGGCTGCAAACGACACCGATCCATTCACAGAAATTTTCATCGATGGTCCAATTGCCGTCTTTGATGGTGTTTGTTGGGTCGACTTCAATCGTGGATTTAAAGTGGAGGAGAGCCTCTTGATCAGTGAAGTTGTTGGAACATGTGACGGGCTGAAACATCAATAGGGAAGCCAACAGAACGTGAAAAAGTGCTAAAAAGATGAACTTCTCCATAATGAAGAGAGCCTCTTTTGATTGCATCTATAGACAGTTTCCTAACTAGGACCTGTTCCTTGTATTTATACCGAAATCCACTGAATGATTATCTCAATTAAAAGAGAAAAAGAAAAGAAAAGAAAAGGCAAAGAAAGACTAACTACAAAACCATGCCTCACATGGGGTCTCCGTAAAAAAACAGGAGGTTGCTTTTCAATGCGAGGGACATGGCAAACTACATGATCCCCAATTCAGAAATATTACAGGTTGGAATTTTATTTTGACTGTCAAAGTTCTTATATGATAATCCCAACTCATTCTCTTTTTAATTCTTAGAAGGATGCTATTCATGGTACCCCACAAATTAACCCCAACCAAAATCGTTTTGAGAACTTCCGTGATTGAAGGGTTGATAATTTCTAACTAGATGAGTTTTTAAATGAAAATACATATTTAATAACAACACAAAGTTTAAAGACCGTCTTAAATATTTTCCTCGCAGATGGGACAACCTACAGTATAGGCGAGTGACGAAAAGAGGTTTTATTTTTCATTTCTATTCAAGAAATAGAAAAGTAAAAAAAATTTGTTTCTCATTTCTCTAGGCAAAAAATTTGTCCTGGAAATTAAAAAATGAAATTGTGTCACCGAAAGGATTTCAAGTGCAAACCTAAGAAAAAAATAGAAAAATGGAATGTTTATTATTCGTACCCCTAGCCTTCGAAGAGGATTTTGAAATAATTTGAATTTCAATGTCTACTTAAAAATCAAATCCTAGTCATCGCACCTCAAATGATGACGGACCAATAAAAAGCGATTTATCAACTTTAGTGACCCAAGAACCCTGAAAGGTTGCACGCTGCAACAGAATTATGGATGACCAAAATTGAGATCGTCCATCGCGATACATGACCTCATATCGAGGTCATGACACGCTATCGTGACCAGAAGGGAGAGGGAGACGACACAATTGTTTACAGAGGTATGGCTGACGGGTAAGCTTGGCATTGCCCAAAAGTGATTGAGCAAGGGCTAAAGCGACGCAAAGGCAAGGCGCAGCGACGATCCTCCAGTGAAGCGCAATAACGAATATCTTGCTCAACGGTAGTGCTTAACCGTGTATGAACGAATATCTTGCCAATTGTTTTTTATGTGGCCAAAAACCTTGTGATCAATAAACCAATACTTCCTAATTTAAGATAGACGCGTGGAATTTTCGGTTATAAGGAAGAGATTATAGGTTTGGCTAAACTTCATTCCTCAGTTGGCTTAGTTTATGTAATTTACATTCATGGCGTCTTTGCTTTAGTCCATTAACTCCAATGCAATTATATAGACCCATTAATATTAATGCAAATTCTCTTGATATTAGGGATGATCGGTTCTCGATTTGGTCTGGTTCTAAGGTAGAACCAGGAACTGGACCAAGAGGACTGGTTCCCAAATTCTAGAACCATGGACCGGACCGACCAACCGGTCCGGTACAGTGGAACCTATAATTTTCTTTTTCGGGAAAAAAATTGTTAATGTTAGAGTACGTTTTCAAAGACAACCCACTTTATTTATACACTGCTTTATCGATTTGTCCTTTTAATCTATATGTAAGTGTACTTTCCTAAGACTTTGAAGATTTTTTTTTTAATTCTTGAGCAACTTTAAAATATTAAATTAAAAACTATCGGTCCAATCTGGTTGGTCCGATTCCCAATTGGTCCAATTCCCACCTTGGAATTGGAAACTGGACCAACCGGTCACCAGTTCCAAAAATGGAAAGCAGGAACCAAACTGCCGACTTTGGGTGTCACGCGCCAAACCCTGAGCATGTGACAACCCCTTACCATGGTCAATTGAAAATGACGTCCCAGGACTCGTCGACAACCATTCATTTTAATCTTTCGTTATGCGCAAGCGGAAGACGAACCATCTCCAGTCCAACAAACAATCAATCAATCAATCAGGGATAGAGGGATGAACAACAAGAACAACCATCACTACTCATTTATATAATTTACTAGATTAACCAACGGAGGATCACTTTCCGATTTACAAGCCCGACAACAGGGGTCGATCCATCCTCTAAGCCAAACCAAAAAGGAACTAGGCTAGGTTAATCCAGCTATACAAAATGAACCCTCGGGTTCAACACCACGGTCACTCGGACCCATTGGACTCGACTCCGTCGGGTCGATCACTGGTGGAGTGGGAGCAGGATTCTCTACTCTGGATGCGCCATTTTAGGGGCCTGAAAATTGTTAACCACGATGAGTTGAGATAAAATCTCATCGAGTTCTTCCCTTAAGCCCCAGTTAGTACACTAACTCAAACTGAGGTATCTCTCTAGAACCATCCCTCACTCAACCCAACCACAAACAACTAGCAATCAGCAATCAAACCACAGACAAGGTCAACCAACAATCAAAAGTCGGTTCGCATGCAACCTTACCCGGTATGCCATACCCTGTACGTTATAAGTCAGCACAATACACACAATGCACATGGCCGTTAGATGATGCAGTTCATCAATCACATGCGAGTCGCACCACAAGCGATCTCACCTGGCCATTGTCATACCCTGCACGTTATCAATTCATGCGTGCGTGCCATAAATCATGATGTAATCATCTCATGCATAATCGGAACCAATGATGCCATATTTTCTCATGCACTCTCGCATCCATACGTGTTCCAATTATTACAGCCCCACAAGGCTACAACCAAGGCACAACGGGGCTATGGCACCCTTCCTCCGCAGAGGCGCAACCGTGCCCTTCCGTGCCCAAAAGACATCAAGGGATACTCTCCCAAGACCGCATGCCTAATGAATGTCAAGAGATACTCTCTCGAGACCGCATGCCCAACAAACATCAAGGGATACTCTCCCGAGACTGCATGCCCAAAGGATGTCAAGGATTACTCTCCCAAGACCATATGCCCAACAAACGTCAAGGGATACTCTCCCGAGATTGCATGCCCAAAGGATGTCAATGGATACTCTCCTGAGACAGCATGCCCACAGAACGTCAAGGGATACTCTCCCGAGACGGCGGTTTCAACTTAGTAATCACGCAAGCATACAATCACAACCCACTTATTATCTTTGAGCATTAGCCAATGCACACATGCTTGCATATGAAACCTCAAATCATTTCTCACAAAAGCGGTCAATTTTCGGTGTCCCTCGGACAAACCATTTTCTCCCTTTTTGTGAAAATCACACAATTCAAGTGGATGCTTATGCAACGCCACATCCAATTCACTTTATATAATCAAGGCACATAAAATTATGCACAATTTCACTTCCGGATGAATAGTGCCGTGAACAGTAATCATGAACAGTAATCCATGAACAATAATTTTTGAAATTCAATTAATAATAAATTAAATTCAGAAATTAAACAAAACATTGATTAAACAAAATTAATCAATCAATTAAGCTAAACAAGCTTAATTATCACATAAACCACACATAAGCAACATTTAAGCATAATTAAGCAAGATTAAGCTAAGCTAATCTTAATCATCTATCTAACCACCTATCTTAGGGCTAATGCAACTTAATTAACCCTCCTAAACCAGAATTAACACTAATTAACCCAACCCTAAGTAAGTTTAGGCACTAAATAGGGATTAGGGGCTAAACTCATCCGTTAAGCGGGTCGGTGACACGGGCGCGACGGCGGTGACGAACCTGACACCCGGGGACTTCCACCACAGCGATCCAAGGCAGTCCCGTGGTCAAAACAGTAGCAACAACCTCTGCTTCCCACTGCAACCTCAGAAAACAGCATTGCTTGAAGAGAAAGTGGCTGATCGGAGTTGAACGGGCTGCCTGGAGCTTCGGCGAGCGGCGGGCTGGCAACCGGCAGCACCCGGGGGTCGAGGGGAAACCACTTGTGGCTGGTATGGGCGGTGGTTTGGCTGGAATGGGAGAAAAACAGGGGAAAAGGCGGAACAAAGCTATTGCAGGCGGAACAGTGACGATCCGACAACAGCCAGCTTCTGGCCGCCATACGGGTCGATCAGTGGCTCCTTCCAGCGATCGGCCGACACTATTTGAATGGAAATTCTCTTTTAAACATGATGGCGGGTGGCATGAGATGAGATTCCAACGGGAAGGCCATGAACAACTCGTATTTCGGTGGAAGGTCAGAAGCTGAAAATTGCAAGAAGAAGTGAAACAAGGGAGGAGAGGGGCTGCGATTTTTGGAGCTGAAGAGGGGAGACAGAGAGTGAAGTGAGGGCTTCTAGAAGACCCCTTCAATGCCATTAAATTCCTTCTACACTCCCCCAAGTAAGTGACATCATCTTCTCTCTCTTCCTTTGACTTTTCTTCAAAATATCCAAGGGTATTTTGGTCATTTCCACCTTGCACATTTCCCAATGTGCCCTTGGGCTGAAAGTGAAAGGCGGGCCTAGGAAACGAGCTGGAAAATGAATAGGAATGGGCTCAGGAATTTGTTGGGCTCGAATCGGCTCAAGTTTAGACAACGGGCTCGAAAAGGTAAATGCTCGGTTTAGTCCAGCGGGCTCGTTTGTTTGTCTCGATCTTCCACGGTGGCCATCCCACCTTGGGCATGTGGCCCACACTACTCTTGCCCAGCACATGTCCTCGTAGGCTCGTTTCCTCGGTCTGAAAATCTCTTTCCCAAAAACTCAGCTCAACTGACACTGTCAACTATCAAGGAAGCATCGTCCAAAAGTCCGTCCCGGACTTTCCGAAAATTCGAAGTCCAATCTTGGATTCTCATGCCTTGTCAATTTTGCCCAAATATCATTTTGGTATAATTCAGACTGACAGGCGGTTTCGAGGATTCACACGTAACCGACTCATGCCAAACCATGCTCAAGACTTCTCGACACATGGATGTCCTTGATGACATGAAATTGCAAAGGATAGATTCTTATTTCAAAGTACACGATTATCAAGGATCGACATAGGGTCGTTCGCGGGTTTGATAATAGTAGACGGAATCACTCGTCGTCCCATTATTTCTGTCCGCAAATGAACTTCTATTAGTCCCTGAAATTGGCCTGTATGACTACAGGATCGTCCTTACGCAAGTCTCATGGTCGAGTCGTTTTCCCAGGTCAAGTTTTTTAGTCTCACGAGTTCTGTCCTCAGTAGCCTTTCCCCTCAAAGTCAATATCTCGGAAATGATTAGGTCCAAGCGAAATTAACTAACAATGCATTGGTGAAATTCACGTTCACTCATCCCTCAAAGGACTCGAATTTCAGGACGTCACAATTCTTCCCCCCTTACAAAAATTTCGTCCTCAAAATTTGCAATCACAAACAAATCCTCAAATAGATGGGGGTGCTGATGCTTCATCACTTCTTCGCTTTCCCATGTTGCTCCCTCTGTTCCGTGATGCTGCTAGATCACCTTAACCAAGGCAATAGTCTTGTTTCGGAATACTTGCTCTTTACGGTCCTCTATTCGTATCGGCCTCTCCACGTACGACACCCTGTCATCTACGTCCAGTTCTTCAAAGTTCAAAACATGAGTCGGGTCCAGTTTATACTTTCTCAACATGGACACGTGGAAAACATCATGTACTTGAGCAAGTTTCGGTGGCAACGCAAGACGTACGCTAAAACCCCGATCCTTTCCAAAATTTCAAAGGATCCAATGTACCTCAAACTTAACTTTTCTTTCTTGTCAAATCTGGAAGTACCCCTTATCGACGATACTTTCAGAAACACATGATCGCCCACCTTAAACTCCAACGATCTACGACGCTTATCTGCATAACTCTTCTAACGACTCTGTGCTGTCTTTAGTTTGTCTTCGATAATCTAAACTGCATTCAATAACTCCGAAACCGATTTTTGAACTAGCGATTCCCAGTTCCTTGACCTCGTTCCATATACTGGAGTTCCACAAACTTGACCATATTTCGACTGTACCACTCCGATAAAATCTTATCCCACAAGAACTCTCTTTTTGCACAATGCGTAGTTTAGTTCATTTCTGCCCCTTTCGACATCCTAGAAGCCTGCCAGGAGTCGCTCCTTGCTCAGGCATTATGGCCCTGGCGACCACTCCCTACCCTCGTCGGATTAGTTGTTATGGGCATCTTTGAACTGTACCACTACTAGTTACTTTTAGACATGCACCATCTCATAGGGGTATTATCCACTTTGGCCTATCCCATACCAAGCCTCACGATTTTAACCTCGTTTGAGCACCTCAAAGTGCAAAACTTTCTCCAGCTCGTCAACCCATGAGTTCATTTCCACGGGGAAATCTTATCGACACTTGAAATTTGATTCACTGAATTTCCATCAAACCGCTATCCAAATTCCACAAACCACCGATTTTTCTTTCAATATTCCTTTCACGTCCATTTAATAACCAAACCAATAATTCGCCTCAACCACATGAAAATTAGTGCAAACCAAATATCATTTATCGCACTAAAGGCTTTCGAATACTTTTTCAAATCCTTTATGATTGAACGTCCTTTTGTGGATGGTGCGTCGTACTATACTGCAGTTTCGTCCCCAAGGCTGACTGCAAACTTTTCTAGAAAGTTGCCACAAACTTAGGATCACGGTCAGATGTGATCGTCACTGGAACTCCATGTATGTGCACAATATGATGTATGTACAACTCTGCATACCTATCCAACGTAAAATCTTTTCTTACCGCAACGAAGTAAGTTAACTTCGTCAATCTATCAACTACTACCCAAATCGAGTCATTGCCTTGTTGACTCCTTAGCAGTCCCATCACAAATCCATGGTAATGTGTTCCCACTTTCACTTGGGAATCTCAAGAGGTTGCAGCAGTCCACCAAGCTTACAATGTTGAGCCTTTACTTGTTGGCAAGTCAAACATTTAGCCATGTGCTTTGCGATGTCCAACTTCATACCATTCCACCAGAAATGCTGCTTCAAATTCTGATATATTTTCGTACTGCCAGGGTGGATGGTAACTATAGCATCCCTCCAAAAGATCCATTCTTGAACCATTATCTGTACAATTGTCAACTTTCGGCTGAGCGCTTCTGCCACTTTATTCGCTTTCCTTGGATGATACAAAATCTCGCAATCTTAGTCCTTAATGCAACCACCTTGCCATGTTGCATTAACATGCAGCCTAGTCCTTTATACAAGTGCGATAATCAGTTTACCCTTGAGCTCTTGAAAACTATGCTCGCACTTATCCGTCCAATGGAACTTGTCTTTCTTCTTTAACAACCTCGTCAATGGCATGTCTATCGCAGAAAACTTCTCTACGAACTGTAATACCCAGCCAATCGAAGTTTCTTGGGATTGTAACATCATGTCAATAGAGATCCCTTCACCTGAAATCACATGACCTAAAAATACCACGCGAAATGACCAAAACTCGCACTTGCTAAATTTAGTATAGAGCTCATGCTCTCTCAAGGTCTGCAGTACTGATCTCAAGTGTCTCTCATGATCCTCTGGACTCCTCGAGCATACCAGGATATTGTCAATGAACACAATCATCAATCCTTGGCAATGGATACTTGTTCTTAATTGTCACTTGATTAAGCTGTCGGTAATCAATGCACAATCTCAACAAACCGTCCTTTTTCCTTACAAATAGTACCGGCACTCCCCATGGAGACACTCGTCCCAGTGCGTCTGAACCTTCAGTTCTTTCAATTTTGACAAGGCCATCCTATAAGGTGTCTTGAAAATCAATTCAGTCCCAAGGGCCAACTCAATCACAAACTCAATTTTCTCTTCTAGGGCAATCCCGACAATTCCTCAAGAAACACATCCATGTACTATTGTACCACAGCAATATCCTCTACCTTTGATCCTTTCACCATTGTGTCTGTCACCAATGCCAAATACCCTTGGCATCCATACTCCAACAACCGAGTCACCTTGAGTGACGAAATCAGAGGAACGGAGGGTTCCCCTCGATTTCCTACAATTTCAAAACTACCACCCACTATTGGGTTAAACTGAATTGTCTTCCCATGACAATCCATCATATGCAATGACTTCCTCACGACCTAATTTCGGGCAGTCAACTTTCCCATGTAATTCTTTCTGTCAGGTGAGATGGGATTTCTTCGCCCCATCATCGGTCCCTTCCCAAACCGATGATTGTCTCTATTAGGCATGAACTGCGAGCCAGATGCAATCGCCCTCTCAATCATATTCTTCTCTATCATCTAGGCCCTTTCATACATCTCATCAAAGCTCTTTAAGTTCAGGGGCACGAGCTGGGCTTTCAATTCTGGCTTCAAGCCATCTCTAAAACATCTCACCCTATTTATAGGGTTCTCTACCAACCTCAACTATTACTTGGCCAACTCAGCGAACTTCGCCTCATACTGATCAACTGACATCTGATTCTGACGAAACTATAGGAACTTTGCCATCTTTGACTCTCTTGAACTGTCTAAGAAGCACTTCCCATTGAAAGCTTCACGGAAGCTTCAGGGAACACTCTTCCTTGAGTGACTTAACACCAAGTATTGGCATTACCTTGAAGCTAATAAGCCGCCAAAACCACTATGTCTTATTCTGAACACCTCAACACTGAAAAAGATCCTCTCACTATCCCTTATCCAAAGGGTCGCAGCTTTAGGGTTGCCCACGCCACTGACCTCGGTGGCTTCAGTCTCAGGAACTGCTCTACCAGACTAGGCATCGATCTCTCACAGACCTCTCCTCTCACTAGGGAAACCACAAGGACCATAGCAAAAGTACTCGGCTTGCTGTTCTAACAAGGTCTATAGCGCCAGCAGGATCCTGTCCAACCTAGAATCTGCTTGCGTGCTAGCTCTAGCATCAGTCTGACCAAACGCTGCCTTATGCCTAAGGGCTCTCTTTGCTCAGGATTGCTCATCACTCTTGACTATGAGCAACCCGCCACCACATAAAGCCACACAAGGCCACAAAAGCATCACAGGCATATAATATAAAAGCCATCCCTATCTCACTATCCCAAAAATCCCACACACCTTATCATTCCAAGTCTCGACCTCGCTCTGATACCAAAACTGACGGGGATGTCACGCCCCGAACCCCAAGCACGCGATAACCCCTTACCATGGTCAATTGAAAGCGATGTCCCAGGACTCACCGATGACCATTCATTTTAATCTTTCGTTATGCGCAAGTGGAAGATGAACCATCCCCAGTCCAACAAACAATCAATCAATCAATCAGGAATAGAGAGATGAACGACAAGAACAACCATCACTACTCATTTATATAATTTACTAGATTAACCAACGGAGGATCGCTTTCCGATTTACAAACTCGACAACAGGGGCCAATCCATCCTCTAAGCCAAACCAAAAAGGAACTAGGCTAAGTTAATCCAGCTGTACAAAATGAACCATCGGGTTCAGCACCACGGTCACTCGAACCCATCAGACTCGACTCCATCGGGTCAATCACTGGTGGAGTGGGGGCAGGATTCTCCACTGTGGGTGTGCCATTTTAGGGGCCTAAAAATGGTTAATTACGATGGGTTGAGATAAAATCTCAGTGAGTTCTTCCCCTAAGCCCCGGTTAGTACACCAACTCAACCTGAGGTATCTCTCTAGAACCACCCCTCACTCAACCCAACCACAAACAACCAGCAATCAGCAATCAAACCACATACAGGGTCAACCAACAATCAAAAGTCAGTTCGCATGCAACCTTACTCGGTATACCATACCCTGCACGTTATAAGTCAGCACAATACACGTAATGCATATGGCCATTAGATGATGCGGTTTATCAATTACATGTGAGTGGCACCACAAGCGATCTCACCTGGCCATTGCCATACCCTGCACGTTATCAATTCATGCGTGCGTGCCATAAATCATGATGTGATCATCTCATGCATAATCAAAACCAATGATGCCATATTTTCTCATGCATTCTCGCATCCACAAGTGTTCCAATTATTACTACCCCACAGGGCTACAACCGACGTGCAACAGTGCTACAGTGCCCTTCCTCCACAAAGGCGCAACCGTGCCCTTCCGTGCCCAAAAGATGTCAAGGGATACTCTCCCAAGACCGTATGCCCAATGAACGTCAAGGGATACTCTCCCAAGACCGCATGCCCAACAAACGTCAAGGGACACTCTCCCGAGACTACATGCCCAAAGGATGTCAAGGGATACTCTCCCGAGACCGCATGCCCAACAAACGTCAAGGGATACTCTCCCGAGACTACATGCCCACAGAACGTCAAGGGATACTTTCCCGAGATGATGGTTTCAACTTAGTGATCACGCAATCATACAATCACAACCCACTTATTATCTTTGAGCATTAGCCAATGCACACATGCTTGCATATGAAACCTCGAATCATTTCTCACAAAAGTAGTCTATTTCTGGTGTCCCTCGGACAAACATTTCTCCCACCTTTCGCATAAAAGTGGTCCATTTCCAGTGTCCCTCGGACAAACCATTTTCTCCCTTTTTGTGAAAATCACACAATTCACTTTATATAATCAAGGCACATAAAATTATGCATAATTTCACTTTCGGATGAACAGTGCCGTGAATAGTAATCATGAACAGTAATCCATGAACAATAATTTTCGAAATTCAATTAATAATAAATTAAATTCAGAAATTAAACAAAACATTGACTAAACACAAATTAATTAATCAATAAAGCTAAACAAGCTTAATTATCACATAAACCACACATAAGCAACATTTAAGCATAATCAAGCATAATCAAGCATAATTAAGCAAGATTAAACTAAGCTAATCTTAATCATCTATCTAACCACCTATCTTAGGGCTAATACAACTTAATTAACCCTCCTAAACAAGCATTAACACTAATTAACCCAACCCTAAGCAAATTTAAGCACTAAATAGGGATTAGGGGCTAAACTCACCCGTTAAGCAGGCCGGCGACACGAGCGCAGCGGCGGCGACGAACCCAACACCCGGGGACTTCCACCACAGCGATCCAAGGCGGTCTTGGGGTCAAAACAGCAGCAACAACCTCTGCTTCCCACTGCAACCTCAGAAAACAGCTCTGCTTGAAGAGAAAGTGGCTGACCGGAGTTGAACGGGTTACCTGGAGCTCCAACGAGTGGCGACCCGGCAACTGGCGGCACCTGGGGGTCGAGGGGAAACCACTTGTCGCTGGTATGGGAGGTGGTTTGGCTAGAATGGGAGAAAAATAGGGAAAAAGACGAAACAAAGCTGCTATAGGCAGAATAGTGACAATTCGACAACAGCCGGCTTCTAGCCGCCGTACGGGTCGGCCGGTGGCACCTTCCAGCGATCGGCCAACGCTATTTGAACGGAAATTCTCTTCTAAACACGATGGCGGGTGGCATGAGACGAGATTCCAACGGGAAGGCCATGAACAACTCGGATTTCGGTGGAAGGTCAGAAGCTGAAAATTGCAGGAAGAAGGGAAACAAGGGAGGAGAGGGGCTGCGATTTTTGGAGCTGAAGAGGAGAGACAGAGTGAAGTGAGGGCTTCTAGAAGACCCCTTCAATGCCATAAGCAACATTTAAGTATAATCAAGCATAATTAAGCAAGATTAAGCTAAACTAATCTTAATCATCTATCTAACCACCTATCTTAGGGCTAATACAACTTAATTAACCCTCCTAAACCAGTATTAACACTAATTAACCCAACCCTAAGACAGTTTAGGCACTAAATAGGGATTAGGGGCTAAACTCACCCGTTAAGCGGGCCGGCGACATAGGCGCGGCGGCGGCAACAAACCCGACACCCGGGGACTTCCACCACAGCGATCCAAGGCGGTCCCGGGATCAAAACAGTAGCAACAACCTCTGCTTGCCACTGCAACCTCAGAAAACAGCATTGCTTGAAGAGAAAGTGGCTGACTGGAGTTGAACGGGCTGCTCGGAGCTCCGGCGAGCGGCGTGCTGACAACCGGCGACACCCGAGGGTTGAGGGGAAACCACTTGTGGCTAGTATGGGCGGTGGTTTAGCTAGAATGGGAGAAAAATAGGGGAAAAGACGGAACAAAGCTACTGCAGGCGGAATAGTGACGGTCTGACAGCAGTCAGCTTACGGCCGCCGTACGGGTCGGCCGGCGGCTCCTTCCAGCAATCGGCCGACACTATCTGAACGAAAATTCTCTTCTAAACACAATGGTGGGTGGCATGAGATGAGATTCCAACGGGAAGGCCATGAACAACTCAGATTTCAATGGAAAGTCAGAAGCTAAAAATTGCAGGAAGAAGGGAAACAAGGGAGGAGAGGGGCTGCGATTTTTGGAGCTAAAAAGGGGAGAGAGAGAGTGAAGTGAGGGATTCTAGAAAACCCCTTCAATGCCATAAGCAACATTTAAGCATAATCAAGCATAATTAAGCAAGATTAAGCTAAACTAATCTTAATCATCTATCTAACCACCTATCTTAGGGCTAATACAACTTAATTAACCCTCCTAAACCAACATTAACACTAATTAACCCAACCTTAAGCAAGTTTAGGCACTAAATAGGGATTAGGGGCTAAACTTACCCATTAAGCGGGCGCGGCGATGGCGACGAACCCGACACCCGGGGACTTCCACCACAGCGATCCAAGGCAGTCCCGGGGTCAAAACAACAGTAACAAACTTTGCTTGCCACTGCAACCTCAGAAAACAGCACTGCTTGAAGAGAAAGTGGCTAATCGGAGTTGAACGGGCTGCCCGGAGCTCCGACGAGCGGCGGGCCGGCAACCGGCAGCACCCCAAGGTCGAGGGGAAACCACTTGTGGCTGGTATGGGTGGTGGTTTGGCTGGAATGGGAGAAAAACAGGGGAAAAGGCGGAACAAAGTTGCTGCAGGCGGAATAGTGATGGTCCGACAACAGCTGGCTTCCAGCCGCCGTACGGGTCAGTCGGCAGCTCCTTCCAGTGATCGGCCAACGCTATTTGAATGGAAATTCTCTTCTGAACACGATGGCAGGTGGCATGAGACAAGATTCCAACGGGAAGGCCATGAACAACTCGGATTTCGATGGAAGGTCAGAAGCTGAAAATTGCAAGAAGGGAAACAAGGGAGGAGAGGGGCTACGATTTTTGGAGCTGAAGAGGGGAGAGAAAGAGTGAAGTGAGGGCTACTAGAAGACCCCTTCAATGCCATAAGCAACATTTAAGCATAATCAAGCATAATTAAGCAAGATAAGCTAAGCTAATCTTAATCATTTATCTAACCACCTATCTTAAGGCTAATACAACTTAATTAACCCTCCTAAACCAGCATTAACACTAATTAACCAAACCCTAAGCAAGTTTAGGCAGTAAATAGGGATTAGGGGCTAAACTCACCCGTTAAGTGCGCCAGCGACACGGGCGCGGCAGCGGCGATGAACCCGACACCCGGGGACTTCCACCACAGCAATCCAAGGTGGTCCTAGGGTCAAAACAACAACAACAACCTCTGCTTGCCACTGCAACCTCAAAAAACAGCACTGCTTGAAGAGAAAGTGGCTGATCGGAGTTGAACAGGCTGCCTAGAGCTCCGGTGAGGGGCGGTCGGCAACTGGCGGCACCCGAGGGTCGAGGGGAAACCACTTATGGCTGGTATCGGCGGTGGTTTGGCTGGAATGGGAGAAAAACAGGGGGAAAGCCGGAACAAAGTTGCTGCAGGCGGAATAGTGACGGTCCGACAACAGCTGGCTTCCGGCTGCCGTACGGGTCGGCCGGCAGCTCCTTCCAACGATCGGCCAACGCTATCTAAACAGAAATTCTCTTCTGAACACGATGGCGGGTGGCATGAGATGAGATTTCAACGGGAAGGTCATGAACAACTTGGATTTTGGTGGAAGGTCAGAAGTTGAAAAATGTAGGAAGAAGGGAAACAAGGGAGGAGAGGGGCTGCGATTTTTGGAGCTGAAGAGGGGAGAGAGAGAGTGAAGTGATGGCTTCTAGAAGACCCCTTCAATGCCATAAGCAACATTTAAGCATAATCAAGCATAATTAAGCAAGATTAAGCTAAACTAATGTTAATCATCTATCTAACCACCTATCTTAGGGCTAATACAACTTAATTAACCCTCCTAAACCAGCATTAACACTAATTAACCCAACCCTAAGCAAGTTTAGGCAGTAAATAGGGATTAGGGGCTAAACTCACCCGTTAAGTGGGCCAGCGACACGGGCGCGGCGGCGGCGATGAACCCGACACCCGGGGACTTCCACGACAGCAATCCAAGGTGGTCCTAGGGTCAAAACAACAACAACAACCTCTGCTTGCCACTGCAACCTCAAAAAACAGCACTGCTTGAAGAGAAAGTGGCTGATCGGAGTTGAACAGGCTGCCTAGAGCTCCGGTGAGGGGCGGTCGGCAACTGGCGGCACCCGAGGGTCGAGGGGAAACCACTTATGGCTGGTATCAGCGGTGGTTTGGCTGGAATGGGAGAAAAACAGGGGGAAAGGCGGAACAAAGTTGCTGCAGGCGGAATAGTGACGGTCCGACAACAGCTGGCTTCTGGCTGCCGTACGGGTCGGCCGGCAGCTCCTTCTAGCGATCGGCCAACGCTATCTAAACAGAAATTCTCTTCTGAACACGATGGCGTGTGGCATGAGATGAGATTTCAACGGGAAGGTCATGAACAACTTGGATTTTGGTGGAAGGTCAGAAGTTGAAAAATGTAGGAAGAAGGGAAACAAGGGAGGAGAGGGGCTGCGATTTTTGGAGCTAAAGAGGGGAGAGAGAGAGTGAAGTGATGGCTTCTAGAAGATTCCTTCAATGCCATAAGCAACATTTAAGCATAATCAAGCATAATTAAGCAAGATTAAGCTAAACTAATCTTAATCATCTATCTAACCACCTATCTTAGGGGTAATACAACTTAATTAACCCTCCTAAACCAGCATTAACACTAATTAACCCAACTCTAAGCAAGTTCAGGCACTAAATAGGGATTAGGGGCTAAACTCACCCGTTAAGCGGGCCGGCAACACGGGCGTGGCGGCGGCGACGAACCCGAACCCAAGGACTTCCACCACAGCGATCCAAGGCGGTCCCAGGGTCAAAACAGCAGCAACAACCTCTGCTTCCCACTGCAACCTCAGAAAACAGCACTGCTTGAAGAGAAAGTGGCTAACTAGAGTTGAACGGGCTGCCTGGAGCTCCGACGAGCAGTGGGCCGGCAACCGGCGACACCTGGGGGTCGAGGGGAAACCACTTGTGGCTAGTATGGGCGGTGGTTTGGCTGGAATAGGAGAAAAATAGGAGAAAAGATGGAACAAAGCTGCTGCAGGCGGAATAATGACGGTCCTATAACAACCGGCTTCTGACCGCCGTACGGGTCGGCCGGCAGCTCCTTCCAGCGATCGGCCAATGCTATTTGAATGGAAATTCTCTTCTGAACACGATGGCGGGTAACATGAGACGAGATTCCAACGGGAAGGCCATGAACAACTTGGATTTCGGTGGAAGGTTAGAAGCTGAAAATTGCAGGAAGAAGGGAAACAAGGGAGGAGAGGGGCTGCGATTTTTGGAGCTGAAGAGGAGAGACAGAGAGTGAAGTGAGGGCTTCTAAAAGACCCCTTCAATGCCATAAGCAACATTTAAGCATAATCAAGCATAATTAAGCAAGATTAAGCTAAGCTAATCTTAATCATCTATCTAACCACCTATCTTAGGGCTAATACAACTTAATTAACCCTCCTAAACCAGCATTAACACTAATTAACCTAACCCTAAGCAAGTTTAGGCACTAAATAGGGATTAGAGGCTAAACTCACTCGTTAAGTGGGCCAGCGACACGGGCGCAGCGGCGGCGACGAACCCGACACCCGGGGACTTCCATCACAGCGATCCAAGGCGGTCCCGGGGTCAAAACAGCAGCAACAACCTCTACTTGTCACTGCAACCTCAGAAAACAGCGCTGCTTGAAGAGAAAGTGGCTGATCGGAGTTAAACGGGCTACCCGGAGCTCCGGCGAGCGGCGGGCACCTGAGGGTCCAGGGGAAACCATTTGTGGCTGGTATGGGTGGTGGTTTGGCTGGAATGGGAGAAAAACAGGGGAAAAGGCGAAACAAAGTTGCTGTAGGTGGAATAGTGACGGTTCGACAACAGCCGGCTTCCAGCTGCCATACGGGTCGGCCGGCGGCTCCTTCCAATGATCGGCCGACGCTATCTGAATGGAAATTCTCTTTTGAACATGATGGAGGGTGGCATGAGACGAGATTCCAACAGAAAGGCCATGAACAACTCGGATTTCGGTGGAAGGTCAAAAGTTGAAAATTGTAGGGAGAAGGGAAACAAGGGAGGAGAGGGGCTGCGATTTTTGGAGCTGAAGAGGGGAGAGAGAGAGTGAAGTGAGGGCTTCTAGAAGACCCCTTCAATGCCATTAAATGCCTTCTACACTCCCCCAAGCAAGTGACATCATCTTCTCTCTCTTCCTTTGACTTTTCTTCAAAATATCCAAGGGTATTTTAGTCATTTCCACCTTGCACATTTCCCAATGTGCCCTTGGGTTGAAAGTGAAAGGCAGGCCTAGGAAACAAGCCAGAAAATGAATAGGAACGGGCTCGGGAATTTGTTGGGCTCGAATCGGCTCAGGTTTAGACAATGGGCTCGAAAGGGTAAATGCTCGGTTTGGTCCAACGGGCTCGTTTATTTTTCTCGGTCTTCCACGGTGGCCATCCCACCTTAGGCGTGTGGCCCACACTACTCTTGCCCAGCCCACGTCATCGTAGGCTCGTTTCCTCGGTCTGAAAATCCCTTTCCCAAAAACTTAGCTCAACAGATACTGTCGACTATCAAGGAAGCATTGTCGAAAAGTTTGTCCCGGACATTCCCAAAAAATTGAAGTCCAATCTTGGATTCTCATACCTTGTCAATTTTGCCCAAATGTCATTTTGGTATAATTCAGACTGATAGGCGGCTTCGAGGATTCATGCGTAACCGACTCATGTCAAACCACGTTCATGACTTCTCGACACATGGACGTCCTTGATGACATGAAATTGCGAAGGATAGATTCTTATTTCAAAGTACACGATTTTCAAGGATCAACATAAGGTCGTTCGCGGGTTCGATAACAATAGACGGAATCACCCGCCGTCCCATTATTTTTGTCTGCGAATCGACTTCTATTAGTCCCTGAAATCGGCCTGCATGACTATAGGATCGTCCTTACGCAAGTCCCACGGTCGAGTCATTTTCCCAGGTCAAGTTCTTTAGTCGCACGAGTTCTGTCCTCAATAGCCTTTCCCCTCAAAGTCAGTATCTCGGAAATGATTGGGTTCGACCGAAATTAACCAACAATGCATTGGTGAAATTCACGTTCACTCATCCCTCAAAGGGCTCGAATTTCAAGATGTCACATCGGGAACTGCCCAAAATCAGCTAGTCCGGTCCAGTTTGGGCAGTTCCTAGGTTAGGCGGTTCTCGTTGCACACCCCTACTTGATATCTATATGTAATTTAATTTATTTATTTATTGGTTTTCGATCAGGATAGATCTCTAATTTTATATATAGCTAATACCTAGATGGGTCGCCAGAATTTATGTATCATCATTTAAGTAATCAGATTTTAAATGTTATGACAGCAATTTTCTAGCTAGCAAAATATTCTGCTCATGTGAATCTCTAAATTTCTGGGTTTTATGCTTCAATTAGAATTTAAATCAGCATACGTGTATGAATGGACCTTGTACACATCCATGTGCAATTCAAGTGTGAAGAAGTCAAGGTCTTTGGTGTTTTGTGCGTTGACTTTGCAACAATTGGGTGATGACTACACATTGAGAAGTCATGGTCTTTGGGGGTTTCATGTGTTTTGATTTTTTGGATCAATACACGGTACCATGGTTCATAGAAAGTCATGGTTTGATGGACTTTTATTTGTAATGGTCAGCCAATGATGGGTTAGCATTCTCAATTTTATCTGCAATATTGATGTGTCTATTGAGATGTGCACGTTATTGATTGATCTAAAGTATATAGCTAATCACGATACGGATCAATGATTCTAGAGTTGCATTGCTTGTTAATAAATGAAAAGAAATAAGGTAAGAATTTGGAGACTAAGGTACCATATATGATTCTTATTTTCCTTGAAGCACCTATCTCATTCGGTGCCTAGATACGATTATGGGTTGTTGTCCTTGTTGACTCATCTAGCATATCTTTCAATCTATTCAATATGCGTGACACAGGGTAAGTAATGTGCATCGTGGGAAATAATTGAAATGATGGTTCAAATGTTTAAAGAAATTTTTTTAATAAAAATCCTATAGGTTTATCATGTGTGAAACCCCCCTTTCTCATGGCCTTGACCCAAGTTGCGTAATAACAACATTAACGACTTGTTAGGTGGCATGTCATTTTTCACTCATTGGTTAGTACGTTTTTTTTATGTGCCCGCGACGACTTGCTAATCAATGAGACATCTTCTTTTTATCGATGCTAAAGGATCTCAATAGTCGAATATTGATCGTCCTTGACTTGATGTGATTTACACATTGCCAGCACCTCCGTCAGCTAAGTCCCTTTCTAACTCTGCCTTTTTGACTCATACTCTGTACGCGTGCATCGGAGAAGAAACCCTTGTTCCAGCTAGTTTCGATGTGATGCTCGACTTCTATCATTCATGGATTTTCAAAATTTTCTTATGAAAGAGAGACTAATTTCGAGCGTGCGAGACGGGCTAGGACGCTGATGGAAGAAGAGAGAGAAGTCAGTTTTGGGGTGGTCTTGGTCTGCCTTTTTGACTCATACTCTGTACGCGTGCATCGGAGAAGAAACCCTTGTTCCAGCTAGTTTCGATGTGATGCTCGACTTCTATCATTTATGGATTTTCAAAATTTTCTTATGAAAGAGAGACTAATTTCGAGCGTGCGAAACGGGCTAGGACGCTGACGGAAGAAGAGAGAGAAGTCAGTTTTGGGGTGGTCTTGGTCTGCCCTTATTTAGTGCAAAAATAGAAGGCTGGGGGCCCAAAAAAGTTTTAAAAAAATGAGTTTACATTTCGCTAATGTACGATTCCTTTCATGACCTTGGAGCGCTCTCCGCGATAGCTGTCCCCCCACCATCTGCTTTTGACCACTTTTGTCACGTTGTAAGTAGGACACAATAGATGCAGGTGCAGACGTGTCCCTCGGCGGTTGTTGTCTTCTCGTAATCATGTTATTCTTGATAACAATTGCTGACTAAATTAGTTTCTGAATAAAAATATGTAATTAATAAAAACATAATAATTGATAGATCTTTTTAAATATTTCCTTTTTGAATGGCCAGTGACCCAAGTGAAAGCAAAAACGTGTGATGAGAAAAAAAATTATATTTTATATTTGTTTCAGAAAGGGATGAGAGAGACCCAAGCATGACCACAGGCGCAGGGGGTCGATGGTATTAGTGAGGAGAGGGGTCCACGGTGGCAGACGATGGTGGGTGGTGAAAAGATAGGAGGTTTATGCATGATGGAAACTATCACTTGGAGGCTTGAAATTTCTAAAGAGGGGCAATCTGATCTTTGTTGTAATAAGATTTTGTCTTGGGATGGAAAGTAATATTTTGAGAACAGGGAAATAGAGTTCAAGGTGGGAAAAGTCTTGATATTTCACTCCTTAAACAAATATTTGCATCCATGATGGTGGCTATCCATTACTAACGTGACACATGACATATCACGAGTGTCATGGCCAAGTAAAAGCTTAATTTCAGATACTTTTATACCAGTTGTAATTCGAAACGCTTACCTTGTTTTGAAAAAGGAGAAAAGTACTTGATATTTTCATGAAAGAATCAACAATCGGGATTTTCTAATGAGAGTTGTTAATTGATATCGCAACTTCTATATATTTTAGTGAATTATGTTAAGGGAAATTTTTCACGCTTTCGATCATCTTTTGCAAGTTGATCAGTATACTATCTAATGTTCCAATTTTCTTTACTGCAAATTTCTCTTGATATTAGGGATGATCGGTTCTCGATCTGGTTCGGTTCTAAGGTGGAACCAGGAACCGAACCAGGAGGACCGATTCCCAAATTCTAGGACCGTGGATCGGATCGGCTGGTCTTGGAACCGGGAACCGGACCGATCGATCGGTGCGGTCCAGTCTAGTTTGGTGGAACCGGTAATTTTCTTTTTTGGGAAAAAAATTGTTAATGTTAGAGTACGTTTTCAAAGACAACCCACTTCGTTTATACACTGCTTTATCGATTTGTCCTTTTAATCTATATGTAATTGTATTTTCCTAAGACTGTGAATTTTTATTTTTTTGAATTCTTGAGCAACTTTAAAATATATAAATTAAAAACTATTGGTCCAGTCCAGTCGGTCCAGTTCCCACCTTTGAATTGAGAACCGGACCAACCGGCCAGTGGTTCCAAGAATGGGAAGCCGGAACCAGACCGCCGGCTTCGGGAACCACCCAAAATCGGCCGGTTCGGTCCGGTTTGGGCAGTTCCCATTGTACACCCCTACTTTATATCTATATGTAATTTTATTTATTTATTTATTGGTTTTGGATCAGGATGGATCTCTAATTTTATATATAGCTAATACCTAGATGGGTCACCAGAATTTAGGTATCAACATTTAAGTAATCAGATTTTAAATGTTAGGACAGAAATTTTTTAGCTAGCAAAATATTCTGCTCATGTGAATCTCTAAATTTCTGGGTTTTATGCTTCAATTAGAATTTAAATCAGCATACGTGTATGAATGGACCTTGTACGCATCCATGTACAATTCAAGTGTGAAGAAGTCAAGGTCTTTGGTGTTTTGTGCATTGACTTTGCGACTATTAGGTCATGACTACACATTGAGAAGTCATGGTCTTTCGGGGTTTCATGTGTTTTGAATTTTTAGATCAATGCGCGGAACCATGGTTCATAGAAAGTCATGGTTTGATGGACTTTCATTTGTAATGGTCGGCCCATGATGGGTTAGCATTCTCAATTTTATCTGCAATATTGATGTGTCTATTGAGATGTGCACATTATTGATTGATCTAAAGTATATAGCTAATCACGATACGGATCAATGATTCTAGAGTTGCATTGCTTGTTAATAAATGAATAGAAATAAGGTAAGATATGATTCTTATTTTCCTTGAAGCACCTGTCTCATTTGGTGCTTGGATACGGTTATGGGTTGTTGTCCTTGTTGACTCATCTAGCATAAATTTCAATCTTCTGGAACTTGTAGTTGCTGAATTAGATTTTGACTAAATATATGTTCTTTTCATGGAATTAGGAAATTTGACGTGCATTATAGCATAGTAAGCTTAACTCACGGAAGAAAAGGACGTGCAAATTTCCCCGTTGGGTTGAATATTCAGGTGCAATTGGAGGAACTTGCACGCTCTAATTAAATTTGTCCTCTGCAGATTAAAGACGTAACTTTTGCCAATCCTAATCATAATGAGGTTGTAAACATGCCACTGAAGTAATTAATTCTGGTTTTTCAATGAGTTGGTAACGCCATGTTAAATTTAATCCAACGATGCATTGCTTATTATTCACATAAAGTGTTCGAATATAATAGGTTGTTATAGTACCAAAAGTCTTCATCTTATGTACGAATTGTAATCAAGTGTTGAACCTTTCAATTGCTGCAATAAGGTCCTATAAAATTGGAAAGTATAATTGAGTCTTAAATCATTATGTGGGTGTAATCAAGCCATAAAGGGGAGAATTACTAAAACAATCCTAAACCTATTGTGATTGCGATTGTGCAACACAGTGCTAAACCTTTTTTTCTTTGCCAATTAAGTCGTAATTATTTTGTACTTGTACCAATTCAATTCATCAGACCAATTTTGATCGGCTGGTGTAGACATGTACACTAGGTGTCCTATGTGGGGCGGCTAGCGTTAAAGTGGACAATTTTTAATAATATTTTGATTTTTTTAATAATATTTTGATTTTCTTTTTTTTCCCTCTTTTTCTCTTTCCTTTTCCTTTTCTTCCCATCATCTTCATCCTCTAGCTGGTCGCAGGAACTTGGCGATCGACTAAAGGCGATGATCGGCAAGATCGACCCCACTGGCCATTGGTAAGGGCAAGCCTTGCCTATGCCCTACTACTAGCGTTGGCCTCACCAAATCTAGCGAGGTCGAGCCTCGCCTAGCCACTTTGGCGAGGCTCACCCTCTCCGGTGACTGGCATGGCTGACAAGCTAACCTTGCCGGCCCTCGCCTCTGGTTCGGCGATTGGCTAGAGGATGAAGATGAAAGGAAGAAAAAAAAAAAAAATCAAAACATCAAAAAAGAATAAAATATTAAAAATTGTCTACATTTGCCTCGATTGGCCAAAATTGGCAAGATAAATTGAATTAATACAGATACAAAATGTTTAGGACTTAATTAATAAAAAAAAGGTTTATAACTATATTAGCATAATTACAATAGGCTTAAAACTGTTTTTGTAATTCTCCCAATCATACATTTCTAAACCTATATTAAGAAGTGAAATTAAAGGTTGCCGCATAGACTTTGAGTGCTATGTGGGCAAGTTTTGGCATTCTCTGTGGAGAAGACTTGATTTTACTTTTTGCAAAGGTTGATTACTTGATTGCGCTCATCAAATAATTGGGACTCAATTGCATTTGGTGCAAAGATTTAAGATTTTTAATACACTTTATATCCGGCCTATATCCGCTTATATCCGACTTTATCTTGCTTTGTTTTGAGCAAGCACCAAACATAAGATAGGATAAATTTTATAATTTTATCCTGACTATCAAATGCAGTCTAAGGAAATTTGCTTGAAAAGTGAAGTCATATATGGGACTCCAAAAACGATTTTGAGTGTTATATTGTCATTTGGCTAAATCTTTCTAGAAAATTACATAGGTCTACCTTTTAAGTTCTTCTTTTCTTTTAAATATTGTAAGAGTAAGAATTGCACAAGAAGAAAGCTTTTAACCATCTTTTCTTTCTTTTGGAGTTTCTTTTTTGAGCAACTTTTTGCTTTGTTTTCTTTTTTCCACACAGATTGATGAAGAAGAAAGTCATTGACCACGGTTGAACCATAGTCATCCGGACTAACTTATACAAAATAGTCAATCTTTAATTTTATCATGCTCAATGCATTCTCACTTGAGATTTCACTAGATAACTTCATTTGTCGAGAGTCTTTTTGGAAATTGCACAAGTCTACCTTTTAAGTTCTTCTTTTCTTTTAAATATTGTAAGAGTAAGAATTGCACAAGAAGAAAGCCTTTAACCATCTTTTCTTTCTTTTGGAGTTTCTTTTTTGAGCAACTTTTTACTTTTTTTCTTTTTTCCACACATATTGATAAAGAAGAAAGTCATTGACAGCGGTTGAACCATAGTCAACTAGACTACCTCATATAAAAGAGTCAATCTTTAATTTTATCATGCTCCATGCATTCTCACTTGACATTTCACTAGTCTTTATGTGATGGCACATGAAGATTTTATTGAAATACTAGTGTTATATCTTATTTGGCATGGGATGGGATTTGCCCATGCAAATATACAAGAGTTTTGAATAAAATCAAAGGCAGCTATGCTTGCTGTTTTAGAAAATGATGTCTTATTCAATATGCGTGACATGGTATAAGTAACGTGCATCGTGGGAAATAATTAAAATGATGGTTCAAATGTTTAAAGAAATTTTTTTAATAAAAATTCTATAGGTGTATCATGTGTGAAACCTCCCTTTCTCATGGCCTTGACCCAAGTTGCGTAACAGCAACGTTAACGACTTGTTAGGTGGCATGTGATTTTTCACACATCGGTTAGCACTTTGTATTTACATGCCCGTAACGACTTGCTAACCAATGAGACATCTTCTTTTTATCTATGCTAAAGGATCTCAATAATCGGATATTGATCGTCCTTGACTTGACATGATTTACACATTGCCAGGATCTCTGTCAGCTAAGTCCCTTTCCAACTCTGCCTTTTTGACTCATACTTTGTTCGTATGCATGCGTCTGAGAAGAAGCCCTTGTTCCAGCTAGTTTCGATGTGATGCTCGACTTCTATCATTTATGGATTTTCAAACTTTTCTTATGAAAGAGAGACTAATTTCGAGCGTGCGAAGCGGGCTAGGACGCTGACAGAAGAAGAGAGAGAAGTCAGTTTTGGGGTGGTCTTGGTCTGCCCTTATTTAGTGCAAAAATAGAAGGCTGGGGCCCCAAAAAAGTAAAAAAAAATTGAGTTTACATTTCGCTAATGTACGATTCTGTTCATGAGCTGGAGCGCTCTTCGCGATAGTTGTCCCCCCACCATCTGCTTTTGACCACTTTTGTCACGTTGTGGGTTGGACACAATAGATGCAGATGCAGACGTGTCCCTCGGCGGTTGTTGTCTTCTCGTAATCATGTTATTCTTTATAACGATTCCTAACTAGATTACTTCCTGAATAAAAATACATACTTAATAAAAACATAATAATTGATAGACCTTTTTAAATATTTCCTTTTCAAACGGCCAATGACCCAAGTGAAAGTAAAAACATGCGATAAAAAGAATTTTTATTTCTCATTTTTTTAAAAATAGAAAAATAGAAAATTTTTACTTCTCATTTCTCTAGGCTAAAAATTTGTCTAAGAAATTAAAAAAATAAAATCGCGTAACCAAATGAATTTCTATTGCAAACCTGAAAAAAAAATAAAAAAATAGAGAATCATAACGATTATTATTTGCACCCTTAACCTTGAAAGAGGATCTTTGAATAGTTTGAATTGTTCTGTATGCTTCAAAATCAAATCCTAGTCATCACACTTTAGATGATCTTACAACCTTGAAAGGGTTTGAGCTGCAATAAAATTATGGATGACCTAGGTTGAGATTGTCTATCGCGATATGTGACTAGAAGGGAGAGAAGGGTGGTGGTTTTTTTTTTTTTTTGGCAGGGGGTACAATTGTTTATAGAGGGATGAGAGAGACCCAAGCGTGACCATAGGGGCAGGGGGTCGATGGTATTAGTGAGGAGGGGGGTCCACGGTGGCAGACGATGGTGGGTGGTGGAAAGGTAGGAGGTTTATGCATGATGGAAACTAGCACTTGGAGGCTTGAAATTTCTAAAGAGGGGAAATTTGATTTTGTCTTGGGATGGAAAGTAATATTTTGAGAATGAGGGAAATAGAGTTCAAGGCGGGAAAAGTCTTGATTTTTTACTCCTTAAACAAAAATTTGCGACCATGATGGTGGCTATCCACTATTAACGTGACACATGGCATACCATGAGTGTCCTATCCAAGTAAAAGCTTATTTTCGGGTACTTTTATACTAGTTGTTATTCGAAACACTTACTTTGTTTTGAAAAATGAGAAAAGTACTTGATGTTTTCATGAAAAGAATCAACAATCGGGATTTTCTAATGAGAGTTGTTAATTGATATCGCAAGTTCTATATATTTTAGTGAATTATGTTAAGGGAAATTTTTCACGCTTTTGATCATCTTTGGCAAGTTGATTAGTATACTATCTCCTGTTCCAATTTTCTTTACAGCAAATTTCTAAACTTTGTCTGTAATATGTGTTAATACAAGCAATGCTCAATATAAATGAAAGTATTGAGAAGTATAGGGTATTCAATATATCACAAAGACAATGAATTCCCACCATATCTTGGGCCTTTGAAAACCACGCTTAATCAAAGGTTTATTGGGCTTTCCTTAAGCCCTATCTCAGTCCATGTATGCGAAATGAATGTGCTATGAACGTGTGAATATGATGCACATCTATTCAAATACTCAAAACTTTAGATTTAGATCCAATATATATGAGCAAACTCTTTCAATTTCAATGTTAAATATCTCATTCCCACCTGAGGCTTTTGTTAAGATAAATCATAGCAATGTTACAATATAATGGTCAATTAAATAATAGTTATATTATAAAGTAATCCCACAAAGATCTCATATTTTGATTTGAATGTAAATTTCATCGTTTTTTCTTTTTTTATAATCCAAGGGCATGGCATGGAGAATCAACTTTCTAGGCTATTGCATACCCTAGAAGCCCCACAAATCACTTACATTAGGCCTTTGACTTGTGCATGTAGCTCTAAACTAGAGCAATTTATACCCAACTTGTAATTTTCCAATGAATAATCTTTTGTTCCTAAACTAGAGAATCCTCAATACCCCAACAAACTGTGTCAATCTTGGGGGTTATTTTCTCTAATGATAAAGCTAATTCACTAAGCATTCTCTCTTCATCTTATATGGTGCAGCTGGCATCCACGTTAGCAAATTTTGGTCAAAATTGGCAAAAGGTAAAATTATTTAGAACTCAATTGGCAAAATTAAAAGATTTAATATTGAGTTAGCATAATTGCAATTGATTAAAAAAATTGAACAATTCCCTCCACTAGGTGATTAATTGTTTTCTCCATAACATCAATAATTTTTTTTGTTTTTGATTGACTAAGAAATTAAGTTATTGGTGGCTACTCCTAAAATGCATTTGAATCATTGTAGCTCACCCCAACCTAGGAAAGGAGAGATTCAGGCCATAGATTATGGGGCAATATATATATATATATATGTATATATTTTTTTTAAACTATATTTCACTTATCATTTTGATTTTTACTTTCAAAACTAAAAGCCAGATCACGAGGAAGCAAGATACTACATGACCCACCATCATTTGAATCTTTTGGAAAGAAGATTGACACAAGGCAACTGTTCATAACTAGGAGATTGAAGTGACCTCGAGCAACCATCACATAATTGATTTTTTAAGAGGAAAATTTTGATGTTCAATTTGAATTGCTGTTTTGATAATCCCAGAATGAAACTTTTTTCGTAATATCCATTTGAAGCGATGACTTGAATCATTTTTACTTGTAATTCAAGCATAAAAAATAATTGTAATAAGATATTATTCATATTCACAAAGTTCCTCAAACTCCTATAGAAATTTTATGTCGTTTTTTGTTCTCTTAATCTACATATTTAAGTCAAATTGAGTTTCATCTCACTTTTTGGCTTTTGCATTCAGTTCTCACTTACATATTACTTTAACAATTTGATGTAATTTAACTGTAAAAAGTAAAGAGTAAATTGGGCCTCAGAAAGAGATAATAGATAAAAGAAAAGGTCACTATCCACTTCTCACTAAAAAAATTATACTCGATAAAATTCGTGAATTGCAGTTAAAGTGCAATGATCAATTTCATTCCTCAGTTAATTTATTTTTTTCGAAATTTTGAGTAAACGTTTGTTTTTAGTTACTGAAAAAATAAGAAAAAATAATTTCATGTTTGCTTTTTGGAAAAGAGTCGTGAAAATATTATTTCACGTGTGAGAGGTCTAAAGCCATGACTCTTTGCCTGCGGTTGCTGCAAACGACCCCAATCCATTCACAGTAGTTTGCTTCGGTAGTCCAATTGCCGCCTTTGATGGTGTCTGTTGGATTGACCTCGATTGCTGATTGGAAGCAGAAGAGCGCATCTTGATCAGTAAAGTTGCTGGAACAAATGGTGGGCTGAAACATCAATAGGGAACCGACCAAAGGATCAAATACTAAAATGATGAACTTCTTCAAGATGAACAAAGTCTCTTTTGATTGCATCAATAGACACTTTGCTAGTTAGGACCTGGCTTAGTATTCGTACCAACACCTACCTAATGATTGTCTTAATGTAGAACCCAAAAGATAAGCAAAATAAGGAAAGAAAAATCACCAAATGATGTCTCCATGGAAAAAAATGATAGGGTGCTTTCTAATGTGAAGGGGACATGACAAACTACACGACCAGAATTCAGAGACATTATTGAAAATTCCTGATATTTAAAAGAATGCTATTTGCAATACAACACAAGTGAAGCAATTGAACCTAACAAGCCATTTGGGTCGAGACCTTCCCCGGAGATCAACCTGGAGAACCCCCTAAATCACCTCTGATTCCGTGGATGGCCCGTTCTTTAGAGTTTGCACATACGCATCTATTTTCTCTATGAGGTTACAATGGACCTTAGACTAAAGCTCCAATGTAGGAATGTCACAACGTTTTTTGATGAATTGGAAGAACTTCGACCATAAGAATCATTCCACAATTTTTCAACTCTCAAAATTATTTTCTTCATGGTTCAATATATTTTAAAATTTATATACAATGTGTGATGTATTACCCTCACTTGATAAAACTAGGTTTACTCGTAATTCTTTATAGTTGACCTTTTCTTAATGTTATCCACCTTAACGATTTTGAGTTACACATATTGGCATTAAAATCTACTTAGAGTCGTCTAAAATCTTTCTAGTAGACTTTTGAAAGAGAATAGTTTTTCATTTTAAAGACAAAGTCATGAATACTTTTAATAAGTCCATCCAAGCATGTCCAAGCATCTTTGAGCTTTGTTTGTAAAGTGTGTTATCACAAGTAATGCTCCACAGAAGCGGACATTTTGAAATAATAGTATATTCAATATATCATAAGGAACGACGAATTTGTATTGTCGTTAGAAATTTTAAATTGTTGATTTTGTTATAATAGTCTAGATAAAGGAAGCCATTGCGGGTAACGTATTCCCACCATGTCTCGGGCCTTTAAAAGCCCAAACAGAAATTGTGCGCCACTAGTGCAAACCACTATTTATCAACGTTGATTACCGAAAAGAAGAAGTTAATTGGGCTTTCCTTGGGCCTATCTCAGTCCATTTACGTGGAATCGACGTGCTATGGACGCATGCACACGATGCACTTAGCCTGAAGTAGTCAAAACATTAGATTCATGTCTACCATACACAAGCGAACTCATTGGATTCAACCTTACAAATTTGCCTAAAATTTCATTCCCGTCTAAGCCTTCTATTAAGATAAATTGTAATAGTGTGTTACAATATATTGGACATTATTGTAATTCAAATATGTAAATAATTATGAACTAATTGCATAAAGATCTCATTTTAATTTGAATGAATTTTTTTTTTGAGAAAATATCATCAAAAACCCCAAATTATGTCTGTTGTAACGCATTTACTCTAAACTATTTTCACGACATAAAAAATCTCAAACTATACACGTTGTAACACATTTACTTTAAACTTTTTTATTATGAAATTAAAATCTCAAACTTATACTTGTGTGATTTATTTAATCTCTATCAAGGTTCAATAAGATGATTTTTAAACTAAAACGACATTGTTTTTTTATTTTGCTTAAGCCACTTAAGTTGCCATTGTCAACAAAGTTTGCCTTCCGCTATCCATGAAGGTAAATTTTAAACAGTGCTTACTAACAAAATATTGACATAGGGTAAATGTATCACGCAGATACCAGTTGAGATTTTTGGTATCGTAAAAAAGTTTAGGCTAAATATGTTGTAATGAGTATAATTTGGAATTTTTAAAGTTCTTTTTCCTTTTTTCTCTTTCAAAATAATTTCCATTTCTGAAAAAAAGAAAAACATATTTTCCCCTATTTCTGACGCTTCATCTCGTCCTCTTCCTCAACACCCAAATCCCTCCAACCTTCTCTCGCTCCTCTCGATTTCTCTCTCTAAAATCCCCTCTCTCTCTCTCTCTCTCTCTCTCTCTCTCTCCCTCCCCATCGAGAAAGTGGAGGTGATGATGCGTGGTATCCTCTGTGTGGGGGCTCACCTCTCTGTTTTGTTTTCTTATTGTTAATTCATTACGACGTTTCATAAGGAATGAAAATTACCATGTCATAAGAGTGATCGGTTTTCGGTTCCCATTTTTTGTAATCAAAGATTGGACTGAACTGGACCAATGAACCGATCACTTAGGAAAAAAAATTTTAAAAATTTTAAAATACTATAATTATTGGTTTATTTCATTTTTTAAGAAATTAAAAAATATATATTTTTAAATAAAAATAGTTTGTCCAGTTCGGTCCAATTCCCCCCTCATAGTCAGGAATTGATTGACGCCCTTGGAAACCAGACCAAATCGGCTGATGCGGATGATTCCCGATTCGGACAATCCAATGTATTCATCCCTACCACATAGTTACGTGACGTGCAAGGAAATTAGTTTTTTTTGTTAAGGCCAAGCTGCTGGCCTGTTCCCATTTTTTTTTCTCCTTTTTTTTTATTATTATTTTGGGGATCAATAATAACGCCTTCAGGTCCAAGAGAATTTAGTGGCTATTGGCCAAATTATGACTATCCTTAAAAAAATAATAGATATTTGAGGAAATTCACTAGGCTGCACATGCTTGAGCTCGTTTACTCTCTGATAATCTCTTTCAAACTTTAATTAATGACAAGATATGGATGATTTAAATGAGAGCAGACTCGGTTTTGCTCATCCTATGCGAAGAAGAATCATCAACGTGCGGCAATTTTTCAAGATCAGAGAATCAATGCTGTCATATAGTTTGCAAACAATGTAGAAAAAGCTTTTACCTCCAATCCTACGAACGGTATGAGGCATTTGAGAATGCACAAATAGCCGCATTAATGCATAGTTGTTTCATTAGTAAAATAAATTATCATTTGTTTGTAATTTCAATTATATACTAAATCCGTGTCTGTTTATTTTATCGAAATTTAAAAGCTGCTTAAGGCTACCTCGAGCATTCACTCCCTCCATAAAATCCCTTTAGTTTGACTTTGCTTGACAATTTTCATAAAGAAAAATTAAAATAGTCTTTTTTTGTGACAAAAATAGAGGAAATGTTTAAAACCGAAAATGTATTAAAATAGGCCCAAGGACGTGGTGAGCCTAGGCATGGTATGGAGGCGAGAACGGTGTGGCCATGCCCAGCTCATGGGCTGGGCCAGGCATGCCACGAGAAGGCGTTGAGCCTAGCTTGCCCTGGCCGCCCTGGCCGCCCAGCTAGCTTGAAGATGCCAATGATCAATCGAACACGTTCTTCACATTTGTCTTGGTTCGAACGAAACAATATTCGTCACTAGCAAATCAACCAACTCTCAGGACAATGTTTGTACATGGAGAACGTGCCAAAGAAAGAGATAAAAGACAAAAGAAAAGGCCTATTATATTTCAACGCTTCTATAGTGCAACAACTAGTTTCCTCCATCTCTTAATTTCTTCTTTTAGAATTTTAAATAAATGTTTTAATCATTGAAGACGACCATATAGGCGTGTAATGCGGGCATGAAAACTGTATTTTCTTTTTTAAGGACAAGCTACTGTTAATTCCATTTAGTTTGATTTCACTTTACAATTTTCAATATGGAAATAGTAAAATGATATTTTGTTGGATGAATATAAATTATCATTATTTTTTGTGAAACTAAAGGAAATGTTCAAAATAGAAATGGGGTTACAATTGGCCAAAACATGTGCCAGGCTCGGGCTTGGCATGCGGGCCGTAAAGGCCAGGCCCTGCCCAGCTTGACACGCAAGGCTCATGGGCTGAAGGCATCGAGCTTGGCATGCCTTACCAAACCCTAAGAAAATCTTTTGGTCAAAGGATGAAGAAGATGCCAATGATCAATCGAAATGAAAAAACTGTGCAAATCCACAGACTCTGAAGGCAATGTTTCCACTTGAAAACATAGCAGGTGTTGTGCCATCCAAAGTCTGACACATGTGACTCAAAAGGTCAAAAGAAGATGAGGAACCTTAGTGGAGATACTTAAGCCATTGAAACGAAATGACGATGCAAAATAAGATGATATTATGCCCAAATTCTACATGCTACTCTGCACCTTATTTTCTTGTCCAGGAAGTGACAACTTGATCTTGTTGAGTTTAACCATGACAATTTTCATGTCCATTCTTTCCTCAGGCAAGTCCTTCGAACATTTCAGTCCTAACTCGAGGATTGATAAGACTATGCTTTCAAGTTCCGAAAGTGTCAAATCTTGATGATCCATGCTAAGGAGTTTGTTATCCACAATGTCAAGCACTTTGTCTGGAATCGCTGCACTTACCCATTGTGTCAAGCTCATATGTGCATTGAACATTTCATCGGTTGGCTTCTTTATAGTAATTACCTCCAACAATAATATGCCAAAGCTATAAACATCTCCTTTTGTCGAGACTATTCCTTTCAAACCATACTCTGCAAGCATCATAGATTGTGAAATAATAATATTTTATTGACCTTTTAGTTTTTGGGACACAAGTAATAAGATCAAAAGACATACAAGTGTCAATATATCTCTATTATATTTTACTATTATATTGGTAATCAAAGGCTTAAATTAGCTAAAATTCGGCAAATGTACCTGGAGCAATGTAACCAATCGTACCAAGAGTTTGGGTCTGTGTTTCAAGCTTGTTCATAGCCAAAATCTTTGCAATTCCAAAGTCACAGACTTGTGCAACCATAATTCATTTAGAAGAACATTGCTAGGCTTCAAATCACAATGCACGATGGGTTCCTCTTGGCCATGGTGGAGATAATCGAGTGCCGTTGCGACATCAACCATTATCTTCACTCGTTGACAGATACCCAAGTTGTAGTTGTTGGAGTACAACCACTTCTCCAAGCTCCCATTGGGCATGTATTGCAGCACAAGAGCTCCCAAATCAGCATTCGTGCAAGAGCTGATCACCTTGACAAGATTTCGATGCCGGATCTTGCGGAAAACCTCGCATTCTTTGTCAAAACTTTTTAGGGCACTTTCAATATGAAGATTCAATACTTTAATTGCGATGTATGTCTCATTGGTTAGAGTCCCTTTGTATACAGAGCTATAGCTTCCTACTCCGAGCAAATTGCTTTCGGCAAAGTTGTTAGTAGCCGAGCAAAGCTCCCGATATGATATCATGGGGTGGTCAATTCTAGGTGGGTTCTCCACCGAAACTGGATCATTTTTACCAATTTTCCCATGCTTTCTAAGCAAGCAAATGACAAAGACTAAAAGTGTGGCTGATACAATTGGCACCATAATGTACAGTAAATGGAGTTGCTTGTCGGTTAATGATTTCTTTCCATTTACTCTACAACGTGGGACTTGAAAATTTGCATTTCCACAAAGTTCTTCATTTCCAATAAAAGAGAATTGAGAAATTTCGAAAAGGCCCGCCATTAGGAATCTCTCCTGATAGTTTATTAAAGGACAAGTTCAAATTTTGTAGATATGTAAGTCCTTCCATAGACTCAGGTATCGCGCCTGATAAATTATTGTAGGAGAGATCAAGGAAGTCCAAACCTTTGAGGTTGCCGATCGATTGTGGTATCAATCCTTGAAATGAGTTCCTTGACAAGTTGAGAGAAGTAAGGCTCTCCAACTCCAGGATAGAACTTGTTATGGCACCGGTAAGTTGGTTCCAAGAAAGATCAATGTTCTCCAAAGCTCTCATTTTTCCTATTTCAAGCGGTAGTCCTCCATTGAAAGAATTGAGTGACAGATTGAGGAAGATGAGATCTTGAAGGCTCCACAAACTAATTGGTATAGCCGATGTCATGTTATTCGAACTTATGAAAAACTTTTGAAGGCTGCTCAGGTTTTCAATGCAATTCGGGATCGATCCCGATAGCCTATTTTGGTGGAGGAACAGCTCTCCTAAACCTGTCAAGTTGCATATCTCATTGAGGATCGGTCCTTCAAGATGGTTGTTATCAAGATACAGCCTTTGCAGGCTTTCTAGACCTCCGATCGACGATGGGATGTTGCCATATAGAGCATTATTGCTCAACTCTAGGAAAGTCAATCTCTTCAAGAAACCCAATTCCTCAGGTATACGACCTCTTATTTCACAATTGCGAGCAAATAGAATTTGCGGGGAATTGGAGAAGTTTTTGATAGATTCTGGTATAGAGCCACGAAGCGGGTTGTCTTCCAACCACAAGGCTTGCAGCGATTGGCAATTAGATAAAGCAGAGAGAAAACCGATCTCCGAACCGTGAGTATCTCCTGTTAGCTGATTTGACTCAACCGATAAGTGTATGAGCTTCTTCAAGTTGCCCAAACTTGAGGGTATGGGTCCGCTGAGTTGATTTTCCCCAGCATCGAAAAGGATTAGATTTGAAAAATTCGAGAGACACTGCGGGATGTTGCCGCCAAAGCCATTGCTTTGAAGATATAGTTCTTCCAAATTCGGAAGGCTTAGATCACTACCTGAGGGAAGGCTTCCAGAGAGGGAATTGTCTACCAAACTAAGCCATTGGAGCGAAGAAATATTGAAAACCTCTCGAGGCACTTCACCTGTTAGCAAATTAGCCGTAACGCTCATCATATGCAGATTGACCAAATTGCCAATCTCACTTGGAATCTCCCCTTCGATGTGGTTACCTCCTATGTCAAGCGAGTGCAAGCTCGACATGTTACTGATGGTTCGAGGAATCATGCCAGTCAAGTTGTTCGCAGCAACATAGAGCTTTTGCAGCTTTTGCAAGCTGCCTATATCTCGAGGAATGCTTCCCTGAAAACAATTGTATGACAGCCACAATATGATAAGCTCTTTGCATTGGTTTAGCGTCTCTGGTAGCAGGCCGCTGAATTGATTATAACGCAGTGAAAGAGTCTTAATGTTAGGCCAGCGGTAGCAAAGATCGCAGGGAAGACTTCCAGAGAGGTAATTATTCGTCAAATTGACCCACGTGAGCGATATATTGAAAAGTGCTGAAGGAATCGAACCAGTGAGAGAGGCGTTGACCAATATAATGACTTGCAGTGTGGATATGTTACCCAGGAAGCTTGGAATTTGACCCCGTAAGTCATTTGAGCTAAGGTTTAGTTGTTGCAACTTAGGGAAGGCGCCGAATTCTCTTGGTATGCCACCCGTTAGCCTGTTCATCGCGAGTGACACGACTTCGAGGTTCTGGCACTGGGCTAAGTTAGGAGGAATGTTTCCTTCGAACTGGTTCGATTCGAGTACAAGTTCTTTCAGGCGTTGTAAACGACCGATTTCTGTCAGAATCGTGCCATTAAAACTGTTGTTGCGAAGATCAAGAGAAGCTAGGAAAGAAAGATTGCCTAGGTAGGGAGAGAGTCTTCCCTGAAGACCCATGTGCGAGAGGTCTAAAGCCGTGACTCTCTGCCTATGTTTGCTGCAGACGACACCAATCCATTCACAGAAATTTGCTTCCACAGTCCAATTGCCGCCTTTGATGGTGTTCATCGGATTGACTTCGATCACCAATTTGAAGTGGAGGAGAGCATCTTGATCAGTGAAGTCGCTGGAGCAAATGGTGGGCTGAAACATCAATAGGGAAGCTAACAATACATCAAGAAATGCTAAAAAGATGAGCTTCTCCATAATGAAGAGAGGCTCTTTCGATTGCATCAATAGACTGTTAGCTAATTAGGATTTGTTCTTAGTATTCATTCCAAAACCTACCACATGGTCCTCTCAATTTAAAACAAAAAAAAGAAAGACTAAACTACCAAATGATGCCCCAACGGTAGGTTGCTTTCCAATGTGAGAATCATGACAAACTGCACGATCCGCTATTCAGAAATATTATATACGTTGAAATTTTATTTTGATCGGCAAAGTTCTGATATGATAATCCCAACTCATTTGCTTTTTATTATTTAAAATAATGCTATTCACAAATACCCCACAATTTAACCCAAACCATAATCATGTGTTGAGACCTTCCGTGGTTGTGGGGAAGTTGGAGAACCCCTCAATCACGTCTGATTCAATAAATGGCCCGTTTTCTCCGTTTACGCGTAAATACTTGATTTTCAACTCTGTGAGGACTCAAGTGGACCTTTGACTAATGCTCCATGAAAGGTGATTCGCAGTCTCATGCCAAGTTGACGGATTATTAAATGGGCACGAATGACTCCCTCACAAATTAGCGCCTACGTTTAGTACAGGCCATCTTAATCCTTATTAATCGTAACTTGATTTTTCATTCAATTATTCAATTTGATTTAATTTGAAGCTGTCACTATATATTGTAAGTCGACTTGGAGTCCGAGTAGGATATGAGAGTACATTTTACATTCACAACCCTCCCTCAAAGGCGATATGAAGTGTCCCATTTTAAGTTGATAAATGATGCCACATGCAAAGTGGCGTCTATGCCTAGCACAAACCATCCCAAACCTTTCTGATCACCATTTGCTTTTCTCATTCAGTTATTGAATTTGATTTTATCTGAAGCCAACACTAATTTATTATGACCCAATTTGGAATCCGAGTAGAATGAAGGAGTACATCTTTTTCTTGCAAACCATAGATAGTAGATACGAGAACTTATTACGCCATATCAATTTAACACATTTTTAATACTTTTTTTCTCTGTTTTGAAAACGATTTGCATGTAATCTTGATTAGTTTTATTGTCTAACATGTGAATGGCGATCATGCAGGGGAGCGCAGGCTATAAAGATAAACAAGCAATAATTAAGCAAAGCCAAATGAAATAATTATAGGTGTTATATAAATAAAAAATAAAAAACCGTGTTGGATTACACATAATTAGACAAGGCCTTGTTATTATTGAGCCTCGGGATAAGACCCCTGAGCTATGAGTCAAAACTCAAGTGAGTGCATGAATGACTTTATCTAAAATCCTAAGCACAAAAAGACAAGCATAATTTAATGAATTACTAAAGTACAAGAGATTAGATTAAATCTATGATGCGGCGATTAATGGGATGCAACCTGCATCTAATCCTCATTTACGTTTCTATTTAATGGAACAAAATACGATTAAGTCTAATTACGGAAAAATACTA
>MU089544.1:161894-192582 GCA_014858505.1 Corymbia citriodora subsp. variegata | reverse complement strand
GGATTCTAATTCAATCTAAATTCTTCAATTTGGCTAGTGCAGTCCTAAACCTTTTAAAATTTTTTAATACAATCCATTCAATCAATTTAGCCCAGAAATCGTTGATGTGATGATCTAGTCAATACAAAGTATCCTATACAGCATAGTCCGCATCTAACATAGATGATCTTAAATGAACCGACATATTTTTGAGTTTGTATTTTCAATTTTATTTTTTTTCTCTTATTCTTTCCTTCTCTACTATTCATCTTTTTCCTCTATCAGAGAGGGCCGACGGGGTCGCTAAGGCCTCAGCGATGGCCGGCAAGGTGGTACAAGCTCTCGCCAAGATTTTGCTCAGCGCTTACAATTACGGATTCTAATTCAATCTAAATTCTTCAATTTGGCTAGTGCAGTCCTAAACCTTTTAAAATTTTTTAATACAATCCATTCAATCAATTTAGCCCAGAAATCGTTGATGTGATGATCTAGTCAATACAAAGTATCCTATACAGCATAGTCCGCATCTAACATAGATGATCTTAAATGAACCGACATATTTTTGAGTTTGTATTTTCAATTTTATTTTTTTTCTCTTATTCTTTCCTTCTCTACTATTCATCTTTTTCCTCTATCAGAGAGGGCCGACGGGGTCGCTAAGGCCTCAGCGATGGCCGGCAAGGTGGTACAAGCTCTCGCCAAGATTTTGCTCAGTGCTGCAACCCTTGCCTATGGCCAATAAGGGTCATTGGAGGTTAGAAGATGAACAATGAAAAAGAAAAGAATAGGGGAAAAAGAAAAGAGTGAGAAAAATAAACTTAAAACTCATTTCATTTAGTTTTGTCCATGTCTAACGTTAGTCGTGCCATGTAGAATAACTATTGTTAACTAGACCGCCACATCAACAATTTCCAATTTAAATTGATTGGATGAACTATATTAAAAAAAGTCAAAGATTTAAAATTATATTGGCCAAATCGAAAAATGTAGGATTGAAATGAAATTTGTACATTAGATTTAGGACTTTTTAAGTAATTTCCCCTGATAACGTGAACCGTGAGTAGGGATCACGGATGGAGGTGATGAACGTCAAAGGAAGATTCAGTGGTGGATGGGGGCCACCGATGGGAACGCCTTTCCTGGAGAAACACCACCAGTGGAACGCCGATGGGATTTTTGGCCTTGGGAAATTGAGATAGAGAGAGAGAGAGAGATATCAAGCATAGAATGTGTTGTAAGTAAATGCCTTAATAGGGTGGATTAGCCGGACTTAATAGGGCCTTGCTGACGTGAGCTTAGCCTTGATAGTCGAAATGAAATTAGGTACTCCACTCTATTTAGCATACTAGGCCAATATTGATGTAATTCACAGCTGGGCCAATTTAGAATGAAATTTGTGAACGCGGACACCTTATTACTAAATGAAAATCTTCCTAATGCCTAATTGTAAAGTGTAATCAAAATTAAGCAATATTAATATTTTGTTTAGGGTTCAAATTATATAATTGTTGACGAATTCCGTACCTTAATTTTCATGAAATAAATGACAAGACTAAAAAATCAAAATTTAGATATCAACAATAATTAGGAAAAATGTCAACCATAAGAAATGTTTCATAATTTTTCAACTCTTTATACTAGAAAGTTCATATACAACAAAGGACGTACTAGCCTCATCTGATATAGTTTTGAATGGGATAAAAAAATGGTTAACCATCTACATTGCCTTTTACTTTTACTTTAACTTTTAAATTTTTATATTGGACTTTTATTTAATGTTATTAACCTTAAATATTTTAAGTTACACATATTGACACCAAAATCTATTTTCTCGTAAAATCTTTTTAGTTTACTTTTGAAAGAAAATAGTTTTCCATTTCAGAGACAAAGTGATGAATAACTTTGATAAGTCCACCCAAGCTTGTCCATAGTTATTTTGTCAATCCCATAGTCAAATATGCATATTAATATAAAGAAAAAGTCCGACCAAAAGAAAAATATAAAGAAAATGTGTCCCATTGTGGCACATGATTATATTTGAAATGTTATGTTTCTTTGAAATAAATTTATGATTTTTTTTCTTTGGACAAAACATATGTTTCTTTTTCACTAAAAAAATTGTGGGTTAGCATTTTAAACTTTAAAAAATAAGAAAAGCAATATATGTCTCTTTTTAGTTATAGCTAATTTTAGAATGTGATCTATAATGATGGCCATGTGCTAACTCATATTATTATAGTAAGATTTATCCTTTAAAGAATATATATGATTGATAAACAGGCATGATTTACCAATATCTGGATTTGAGTACCGAATGAGGATAACTTATTAATCAACAATTGTGACATTTGACGGGCACTCTAGCATAATAAGCTTAATTCACATGAGATAAGGATGCATAAATTTCCTAGTGGGGTTGAATATTTAGGTCTAAATGAAGGAACTTGCCAACTAAAACCATTATGTCGGTGTTATCAAGTTATAAAGCCCAAACCTATATTAAGAAGTGAAATTAAGGGTTGCTACATAGGCTTTGAGTGCTATGTGGGCAAGTTTCAACATTCTCCATGAAAAATACTTGATTTATTATTTGAAAAGTTTGATGACTCAATTGGGTCATCAAGTAATTAGGACTCAAACGCATTATGTACAAACATTTAAGATTTCTGGTGCATTTTTGTTGTAGAGGGATTTTTTTTAAGTGGTGATTTATTTTTCAAACTATCATACTTAAAATACCTTAAGATATATGTATAAATTGGCTCGAAAGAGAGGAAGGAAAATGATTTATTATCTTGAACATAGGTCAATACAATTGATTTACAAATCAGTAAAGGAGATTTTGAGGCTTATATCGTCATTTTAGCATAATGTTTTTGGGAATATACATGAATCCACCTTTCAAGTTCTTTTCTTTTAAATATTGTAAGAGTAAGAGTTGGGCAAGAAGAAAGCCACTAACCATCTTTTCTTTCCTTTGAACTTTATTTTTAGAACAACTTTTTAGTTTTTGTCTTTTTTCCACACAGAGTGACATAAAGTCATTGACCGTAGTTGAAACTCAATCATCCCGACCAATTCATATGCAAGAGTCAATCTTAAAATTTATTGCTCAATGCCTTAACACTTGAGATTTCCCTAAATATATACATCTATCAAAAACCTTATGTGATGGTGCATGGGGATTTTGTTGGACATACTAATAATATTTCTCGTAGACATGTGATAGGTTTTTCCCATGCAAAATGTGTAAGAGTTTTGAAATTAAAGCTTACTATTGCCCTACTAGTGACTTTAATTGGAAGACATGTTTGTTGTTTAGAAAAGAAAGTCTTATTTGATATATGCGACACAAGGCAAGTAACATTCATCGTGGGAAGTATTTGAAACACTATATGAGTTCCACCATGACATCAGTTATACCATATTTGTTTGTTACTTTCCTTGAAGTGCTCGCTTTTTTTGGCACTTGGATGAGATTATGGGTCGACGTCCTTGTCAACTTAGCTGGCATAACTTTCAATTAACTCAAAATTGTGGTTGTTGAGTTAGATTTTATCTAAATAAGTATTATAAAATTTGATGGGCACTTTAGTATAGTAAGCTTAATTCACGGAAGACAAGGATGCATAAATTTCATGATTAGGTTGAATATTTAGGTCCAAAGAGTGGAACTTGTCTGCTAAAACTATTATGTGGGTAATTATCAAGTCATAAAGTCTAAAGTCATTGACTGTGATTGAACCTTAACTGTCTGAACTAATTCATAGAAAGGAGTAAGAATTGGGCAAGAAGAAAGCCACTCACCATCTTTTCTTTCTTTTTGGAGTTTCCTTTTAGAGCAACATTTTACTATTTTTTTCTTTTTGCCACATAAACTGATATGTAGTCATTTACCGTGGTTGAACCACAATCATCTAGACCAATTTATACAAAAGAGTCAATCTTGAAATTTGTAAGAACAAGAGTTGAGTAAGAGGAAAGCCACTAACCATCTTTTCTTTCCTTTGAACTATTTTTGTAGAATGACTTTTTACTTTGTCTTTTTTCCACAAAGAGTGACATAAAGTCATTAACCGTGAATCATCTTGACCAATTCATACGCAAGAGTCAATTTTGAAATTTATTGCTCAATGCCTTAACACTTGAGATTTCCCTAAATATCTTCATCTATCGGAAACCTTATGTGATGATACATGGGGATTTTGTTGGACATATTAATAATATTTCTCGTTTGACATATGATGGTTTTTGCCCATGCAAAATGCATAAGAGTTTTGAAATTAAAGCTTACTATTGCCTCACTAATGACTTTAATTGGAAGACATGCTCGTTGTTTAGAAAATGAAGTCTCATTTGATATATGCGACACAAGGCAAGTAACATTCATCATGGGAAGTAATTGAAACACCAGATTAGTTCCACCATGACATTAGTTATACCGTATTTGTTTGTTACTTTCCTTGAAGCACTTTTTTCTTTTGGCGCTTGAATGAGATTATGGGTCGATGTCCTTGTCATCTTAGTCAGCATAACTTTCAATTAACTCAAACTTGTGATTGTTGAGTTAGATTTTGTCTAAATAAGTAATATGAAATTTGATGGGCACTCTAGCATAATAAGCTTAATTCATAGAAAACAAAGATGCATAAACTTCTTGATTGGGTTGAATGTTTAGGTCCAAAGGGTGGAACTTGTCTGCTAAAACTATTATGTGGGTAATTATCAAGTCATAAAGTCTAATGTAATTGACTGTGATTGAACCTCAACCGTCCAAACCAATTCATACAAAGAAGTAAGAATTGGGCAAGAAAAAAGCCGCTCACCATCTTTTCTTTCTTTTTGGAGTTTCTTTTTAAAGCAATATTTTACTATTTTTTTCTTTTTGCCACACAAACTGATATATAGTCATTTACCGTGATAGAACCACAATCATCTAGACCAATTCATACAAAATAGTCAATCTTGAAATTTGTAAGAGTAAGAGTTGGGCAAGAGAAAAGCCACTAACCATCTTTTCTTCCCTTTGGACTATCTTTGTAGAATGACTTTTTACTTTTTGTCTTTTTTCCACATAGAGTGACATAAAGTCATTGACCGTGATTGAACCTCAATCATCCCGACCAATTCATACGCAAGAGTCAATATTGAAATTTATTGCTCAATGCCTTAACACTTGAGATTTCCCTAAATATCTTCATCTATCGAAAACCTTATGTGATGGTACATGGGGATTTTGTTGGACATACTAATAATATTTCTTGTTTGACATGTGACGGTTTTTGCCCAAGCAAATGCATAAGAGTTTTGAAATTAAAGCTTACTATTGCCCCACGAATGACTTTAATTGGAAGACATGCTCGTTATTTAGAAAAGGAAGTCTAAGTTGATTTATTCAACACAAGGCAAGTAACATTCATCATGGGAAGTAATTGAAACACCATATTATTTCTACCATGACATTGGTTATACCATATTTGTTTGTTACTTTCCTTGAAGCACTTTTGTTTTTTTTGGCGCTTAGACGAGATTATGGGTCGATATCCTTGTCAACTTAGTCAGCATAACTTTCAATCAACTCAAACTTGTGGTTGTTGAGTTAGATTTTGTCTAAATAAGTATTATGAAATTTGATGGGCACTCTAACATAGTAAGCATAATTCATGGAAGACAATGATGCATAATTTTCTTGATTGAATTGAATATTTAGGTCCAAATGGTGAAACTTGTCTACTAAAACCATTATGCGGGTGATTATCAAGTCATAAAGTCTAAAGTTATTGACTGTGGTCGAACCTCAATCATCCGAACCAATTTATACGAAAGAAGAATTGGGAAGAAGAAAGTCACTCACCATTTTTTTTCTTTTTGGAGTTTCTTTTTAGAGTAATATTTTACTATTTTTTTCTTTTTACCTCACAAACTGATATATAGTCATTTGCCGTGATTGAACCACAATCATGTAGACCAATTCATACAAAAGAGTCAATCATGAAATTTGTAAGAGTAAGAGTTGGGCAAGAAGAAAGCTACTAACCATCTTTTCTATCCTTTGGACTATCTTTGTAGAACAACTTTTTACTTTTTGTCTTTTTTACACATGGAGTGACATAAAGTCATTGACCGTGGTTGAACCTCAATCATCCCGACCAATTCATATGCAAGGGTCAATTTTGAAATTTATTGCTCAATGTCTTAACACTTGAGATTTCCCTAAATATCTTCATCTATCGAAAACCTAATGTGATGGTTCATGGGGATTTTGTTGGACATACTAATAATATTTCTCGTTTGACATGTGATGGTTAGCAAAATGGATAAGAGTTTTGAAATTAAAGCTTACTATTGCCCCACTAATGACTTTAATTGGAAGACATGCTCATTATTTAGAAAACGAAGTCTTAGTTGATATATTCGACACAAGGCAAGTAACGTTCATCATGGGAAGTAATTCAAATACCGTATTAGTTCTACCATGACATCGTTTATACCATATTTGTTTGTTACTTTCCTTGAAGCACTTTTTTTTTTTTTGCTCTTAGACGAGATTATGGGTCCACATCCTTGTCAACTTGGCCAGCATAACTTTCAATCAACTCAAACTTGTGGTTGTTGAGTTAGATTTTGTCTAGATAAGTATTATGAAATTTGATGGGCACTCTAGCATAGTAAGCTTAATTCACAGAAGACAATGATGCATAAATTTCTTGATTGGGTTGAATATTTAGGTCCAAATGGTGGAACTTGTGTGCTAAAACCATTATGCGGGTGGTTATCAAGTCATAAAGTCTAAAGTCTAAAGTTATTGACTGTGATCAAACCTCAATCATCCGAACCAATTCATACGAAAGAGTAAGAATTGGGCAAGAAGAAAGCTAGTCACCATCTTTTCTTTCTTTTTGGAGTTTCTTTTTAGAGCAATATTTTACTATTTTTTTCTTTTTGCCACACAAACTGATATATAGTCATTTACCGTGGTTGAACCACAATCATCTAGACCAATTCATACAAAAGAGTCAATCTTGAAATTTGTTACTTAATGCCTTAATACTTGAGATTTTACTAAATATCTTCATCTATGGAAAACCTTTATGTGATGGTATATGGGAATCTTGTTAGACGTACTAGTAATATTTCTCGTTTGGCAAGTGATGGTATTTGTCCATGCAAAATGTACAAGAGTTTTGAAATGAAAGGTTACTATTACACCACTCAAGACTTTAATGGGGAGCCATGCTCATTGTTTTATAAAATAATGTCTCATTTGATATGTGTGACATGAGGCAAGTAACATTCATCATTGGAAGTAACTGAAATGATAGTTCGAACACTTAAAGAAAAAAATTAAGAAATGTCATGTACAAATGTATCGTATGTGAAATCGTTGAATGGAAGTAGCCAAAAAATTAACTTTTGGAAATCAATCAACTAAAAAATGAGCAGTGACAAATATCACTTGTGTAGTAAAAAAAGTTATATAGCCACCCTCGGGCTATGTAAGTCGGTTACAAAGTCATCATAGAAAAGTTATATGAGTTGTTTGTATGTTTACACATACACAACTATTTGCTACCAAATGACCAAGTGACTAACACCTTCTAGGATTTGATATCATCACGATCCATTATCTATAATCAAGTTGTGCTCATTATCATAAGAATATGTCAAACTGTATGGAATGACTTACAATTGTTGACACCTAAATTTTAATTGGCTATTTAGGAGATGTTTGTATAAAATCTTAGGGATTAATTTTCAACCCTAAACAAAAAGAATTTCCATAAATTACACGGCATGTAGAAATTAGGATAATTTGCATCAATGGTGCTAAATTTTACTAATTTCATAAATTATTTTTTTTTAATTATTAATTAAAAAAATTAAAAAAAATAGCAACCCTAAGGAGAGGGCTGGGCCTGACTCAGCCCTCCCCTCTTTTTCCTTCCCACCACTCTCCCGAGGATGGGCCAGCCCAATTCCTTCCCTCCTTTGCCCAGCCCAACCTGCGCTCGTCTCTTTCCCCTCTCTTCTTCCTCCTCGCTTGACCGTGCAAGGTAGGGCACCCGAGGGATCGCCGTTTGAGGCGGAGGATCGGTCAGCGCTCCAAGGACCAATGGAAGGGAAGCTTCGACCTATTTGACAACTTAAGTTGTCAGTCAGATTAGGGAGCTCAAGGCAGCAGGTCGACGGCAAAGCAAAGAAGAAAGAAAGAGACCACCAGAGACCGGAAGGCAAAAGGGCTCCTCCGATTCGACCATTCAGCGAGTCAATTCATAGAGGAGCTAGCTATAAAATGGAGATCGGTTCACAGAGAAAGAGAGAGGGGTCCCACGGCGAGAAATTGAGGAAGGGTTCAGGCAGAGAGCGTGAAAGAGACGAGTCTTGATCGGTGCCCTCAACTTCACGACTCCCAATGCCAAGCCCTCGGTAGATTTCCGTTTTAGTTATGTTGGTGTAGAGGGATTTTTTTTCTAGATGGTGATTTATTTTTCAAATTATCGTACTTAAAAAACCTTAAGATATCCATTTTAGTTATGACTGGCCGAACCATGCGATCTTTGTTACGCATGCCCGCAGGAGATCAGAATATTTTCTACTAAGGTTATTTTAGTCGGACAGCATGGCGGGCAAGGATGTCGCGAAGCTGATCCCGCAAATCGAGGCCATCTGTTTGGTGGGCCTGGAATGCCCACGACAGGGAATCCTCACTCGGCGAATTCCCTCACGATCATTGTCGTCGTTTCTCGCTCGGTGGATGGACGAAATGGCCGATAACGTCGACGGGGAGGGATCGAGTGGTGCGAGGAAGGGCAGTAAGAGGAAATGCAAAGCGAAAATTCTGGTTGGCGAGAAAGTGGAGGCGATAATGCTTGGCTTCCTCTATGTTGAGTGTGCCCGTGCGCACACCTGTTTGTGTTTTGTTTTCTTATTGTTAATTCACGATGACGTTTCATAAGGAATGAACATGACCACATCATAAGAGTGATCAGTTCCCAATTCTCCTTTTTTGTGACCAGAGATTGGACTGGACTAGACCAATGAATCAATCACTTAGGAAAACAATTTAAAATTTTGTTAAAATAATATATTATTATTATTTTAGGGTTTGTTTCATTTTTTAAGAAAAAAAAATTAAATAAAAAATAGTCAATCCAGTACGGTCCAATTCTCCTCTCACAACCGGGAATCGGACCAATGTCCTTGGAAACAAGATCAAGTCAGCCGGTGTGGACGATTCCCAATTCAAATGGTCTGATGTACTCATCCCTACCACATAGTTGCGTTACACGTGCTAGTTTTTTTTTTTTTTTAAGGCCAAGCTGCTGGTCTGTTCCCATTTTTTCTTTTTCTCATTTTTTATTATTATTTTGGGGATCAATAACAACGCCTTCAGGCCTAAGAGAATTTAGTGGTTATACGCAAAATTATAACTATCCTTAAAAAAATAATAGATATTCAAGGAAATTCACAAGGCAAACAACAAATTCCTCCACAATCTGCACATGGATGAGCTCATTTACTTTATGATAATCGCTTTCAAACTTTAATCAATGACAAGATATGGATGATTTAAATGAGACATCCTATGTGACGAAGAACCCCCAACATGCGGCAATTTTTCAAGATCAGAGAATCAATGCCGTCATATAATTTGCAAAAAATGTAGAAACGATGAAGGAAAAGGTTTTACCTCCAATCCTACGAACAGGATGGGGCATTTGAGAATGCACATATAGCCGCATTAATACCATAGTTGTTTCATTAGTAAAATAAATTATCATTTTTTTCATAATTTCGATTGATATACTAAATCCGTTTCTGTATATTATATCGAAATTGAAATGCTTCTTAAGGCTACCTCGGGCATTTGCTCCCTCCATAAAATCCATTTAGTTGGACTTCGCATAACAATTTTGATATAGGAAAATTAAAATAGTATTTTTTGGAAAAATAGAGGAAATATTTAAAACCGAAAATGGATTAAAATAGGCCCAAGGACGTGGTGAGCCCAGGCATGGCATGCAGGCGAGAAAAGTATGGCCATGCCTAGCTTGACATGCACAGCTCATGGGCTGGGCCAAGCATGCCACGAGAAGGCGTTGAGGCTGGCATGCCCTGGCCGGCCAGCTAGCTAAAAGATGCCAATGATCAACCAAAAACGTTCTTCACATTTATCTTGGCTCGAGTGAAACAATATTCGTCACTGGAAAATCAACCAATTCTCCAGACAATGTTTGTACATGGAGAACATGGCAGCTGCAACACCTTCCGAAGTCAAACATGAGTTGGATTCTTGATGGGTGAAAATTCATTGTTGCCAAATCTAGTCACGTTTTGAATTGTTTTCCTCCGATTTAAAAAACTTAAAAGAAGATTAGGAACTATCATGCAGATACGTACACACAATGCAATTGAAATGAAAGTACTTGGAGAACATAGCCCCTCAATCCTTTTCTTTTATCAGTTGTCCTTTTTATTATTTCTAGTTAGCTAGTAGAACTCAAGCAGCTCCATAGAGTAAGGCTAGATAAGTTACACCAAATATATATATAGCTAACTAGAACTCAAGCAGCTCCATAGAGTAATTTTCTTTTATCAGTTGTCCTTTTTATTATTTCTAGTTAGCTAGTAGAACTCAAGCAGCTCCATAGAGTAAGGCTATATATATGTAGTAGTTCTCTCAGCCGCAAAAAATAAGGGGGGTTTGCTTTGCGGACAATTAATTATTAAGAAGGTTTTTGTTTTTTTCTTTGTAAACGATTCTCTTGTTTCATTTACGAAATAAATTTATCAAAAATCATTTGCATCGTTAACCAAACGTTTAGATAGACCTATTGTAAATAATGAAAGCATTTCCATTCAATTGATTTTTCTAAGCGACAAAACAAAATTTCAGGGAAAATGATTTTATAATAATTGATTTTTTTTAAATAAACACATCCTAGTTCATGTCTTGTCAAAATTGGCGGCGCTTTACATATCTTAATATGAAATTTAGGGTGCACATGATAATTATTTTGTTTCTTTATTTTTATATTTTTCTATTCTTGGGAATAAATTTTAAAACAAAAATTTGTTTGATAATGTAATTTCATTTTTATATTTATTTCTGGAACAAATTTTTTAGTTCAAAAATAATTCCGGGACCTAAATGAGAAGTAATTTTTTTTTACTTTTCTATTTTTAGAACAAAAATGAGAAATAAAGATTTCTCTCATCCCTCATCCTCACTATTAGCCACTAGCCATTGCTTGTCGTTGTCGGCATATTAGTGCAGAAACATTGGAAATTCTCCTTTTGTTTCCATGAAATTTTTAATGTGCTAGTCAATAGGATGGCATTGGTAAGTACACTATTGGTACCAAAACTTTCATACAACTTTCACTTTAATGTTAAAACTTTTTTTCGCTCACTTAAGTGTCATAACTTTGAAAAATCAATCACTTAAGTGTCACTTCTGATTTGCCCCTTGGAAAAACTTATGTGGCGATGGATAATATTTTAATATTTTTAAATATTTTTAAATATTTTTTGATTTTTTTGATTTTTGCTTCTTCTTTTTTCTGTGCATTATATCTTTAGGGTTCTGTAACAACTCATTGCTATGACTTTGAAGGTTCTGTGTACCAGCAATTATATGGTCTCTTACTTGAATGTCTTTATCCGTCGGGAGGATCTAGAAGACTCCGGTTCACATGTCGCATAGTTCTTTTTTGTTTGATTGTAGTGGAAAATTAATATAGGACACTTGGAGTTGTAATGTTGCCCGACTTTGTGCCGCAGATGATGGTTATGTCAGTATTTTGACGGGAACAGCTCGAAATTCTGTCCATGGGATATTACACAGTTTCCTCACGGAAGAGAATGCCCTGACACATTGAAACTTTAATTAAAATTCTTGAGTGATGTCATCAAGTTGTAGCTGAAACTTTGAGAAACCTGTCTCTTCTGTTTTCAAGAATGGATGAGTAGAATGAGCTCCAGCCTTCAAACCTTTATATACCGTCGTATCTTGATTTTCATTTGCAGCTTGATGAATAGAGAAGCACACCATATTACATTTGGGGGGGCTCGTGTTCCTGTTAGGCACATCATTAAAACTATAAATTTTACGGCCAATTGCAAGATTTTTACATTTTATTAGGTGCTGAAGCGCGTTTTAATTTTATGCCAAGTTGGTGACATGTGTTCTTGCAGAAATTACTTATCCTTGAATGCTGGTATGTATTGTTTGAAACAATTTGGCTTTTCTTTTAGGTGCGCTCATTGAACGAGTGAAAAGAGAAAAAGAGTGAAACAAGCGGAGGTGATAACACTGAGTTGTGCTTTAGCTGAGAATTTACTTCTTCATATTTTGCATTAGGCACATAATGATTGTTGTCTTCCTCATTTCTTATTTGCAGGATGACCTTAGTTGAGCAAAGGTTGATTGTTTGCTTTTGAGACGGAAATGTTGATTTTTCGCTTTTGCTTTATTTCTTCCCCTTGTGGTCTTTGTAAGAAAGTTTGTTTTTCTCTAGACAATGCTGAATTAATTTGTACTTAAATTTGTTGGCCCACTGGACTAAGTTTGGGATTCTTATGGAATGTCGCAAGTTCCTTGTCCTGCATTCATTTTATTCAAGGTCTTGAGAGATGTGTGATGTGTAGAGCGACTGTGAAAAACATATTTAACTTAACCTCTGCACAAAAAAAAAAAAAAAAAACCCAACCCAATCGCTCACATTACATGCCATACGGGTTTGAGGCCAGGTCGGGTCAAGCACTCTTCCATAGTGTTTTGATTTAGGCTGGGTATCAACCGAACTATTGACACTCCTACCTAATACTATCCAATATTAAGCAAATCCGCATTTAAGAATATCTGACATGGGGCAGATATTCGCATACAAAGTTATCAAGGGTCAAGAAGAGTAGCCGTTTGCACACTTTATGGAAAGCGACTTTTATGCAACTCATCATGGGGGAGGGGGCATCTGGGAGGTCCCAAGTCCGCCACGAACGAATGGCTTTGATGCAGATGTCACATGATATAATTGTTACACTTGATGCAGATAACAAACTTTTTTAGTTTTCAAAACTCAAGAATGTCATATGAATGGGCAACATAGGGGTGCTCACCCTTCTACATGCATATTTGGAGCGGCTGATCTATAAATTTGATTTTCTTGAGTCAGTTGACCTCTAGGTTATTACTTGATTTCCCCGTAACATCTAGAATATAGGCATTTCGATCACCATAACTCACCTCAACCTATGAAAGGGAATACCCTAACCCATAGACTATGGGATGGATTTTTCAGAGACTGCATTTTGTAGGAAAAGTATAAAAAAATTCCTAAACTTATTGCATTGGTACTAATTTAGTTAATTTGGCCAATTTAATTTGGAAATTGCTAATGTGGACGCGGGGCGGCCGACATGGTGTAACCAACGGCCACCCGACATTAATGTAGATATATTTAATATATATTTTTTAATTTTTTAATTTTTTAATTTTTTTTCCCTTTTCCTTTCCCTTTCTCTTCCTCTTCCTCTTCTCTTTCTAGTGGCCATTGCCGATCACTGGCCATAGCCATAGCCAATGAGGGCTAGCCTTGCCTGGGCAAGTTTGCACTCACTAGCCATAGAGGGTCTGTAATATCCTAAATTTCGGTAAGCCGAGAATTTTCAGAAAAAGGGTTTAATGGGCCGAAAAATTGGAATCAAGAGGAATTGGACCGATTGGAGGCCCAATGGGCCTTGTGCCTTTGAGGAGTCGGCTACATGGGCCCAAGCTAGCCAAGTGGGCCCAAGGAAGCCCAACTTCAAGCTTTTGAACCCGTTAGCTTTTTCTAGCCCGTTTCCCTTTTATTTGAGCCCGAACCAATTTTCTTCTAGCCCGTATAAATTCTTCGTCAGTATACGTGTATAGTAAGGTATACTATCTTTGAGGAATTACCATTTTATCCCTTCTAGAAGTGGCATTTATTGTTGGAGGACAAAGGGAAGAAAAGGCAAGGAATTGATGAGGGGAAGTGATGTTTTAGAAGGGAAATTGGACTTGGCTTCTTGCTTTCTCTCTCTCTCTCTCTCTCTCTCTCTCTCCCTCCTCAAATTTCAGCAGCCCCTTCCCCACGTTGCTTTCTCTTCCTCCCCACTCTCCCATGTTTCCTTCTTTCTCTCTTTCTCATTTGTTCTTTTCTGGTTTTCCTCCAAAAACAGCAGCTGTGCTGCTGTGTTTCCCCCGAACTAGCCACCATTAGCTGCTGTCCTTGCTGCCTTGCCATCGTCGAGGAGCCGCCCAATCATCACCGGACCGCCACCCCATTTCCTCTCTCTTTTCTCTTCCTTTTTCTTCCTTTTCTTGCTGTGTTTTCTGTTTTTCCGCCGGAATCCAGCCTTGCCACTGTCACCGGAGCAGCCACCATCGCCCAAAGTGTTGCCACGGCACCACCGCCCAAAGTGTAGCGCCGGCCACCCCTGGTCATCGTTAGCAGCTCGTTTCGGCCATTTCCGCCCAATAGCTCTCTTCCGTGTGAACAGTAATCTGGGGGCTGTTTTGGCCCGTTTCGACCACCGTTTGTCGTCCGTTGTTGTCCCCGAGCTTACCCCTTGTAGCCCTCGTCCCCCTCTACGCGCCGGTGTCGCCAGATTTCCAATCCAAGTAAGTTAATTTCCTAATTCTTGTTTAGGGGTTAATCTTGCTTAGGAGTTAATTAGTGTATTTATATGTTTGTGATTAATTAAAGTTGATTGGTTGATTATGTTGGTTAATTAAGACTGATGAGGATTAGTTAATTGACCATGGTTAGTGTTAAAGTAACCTAGGTTAATTAATTAAAGTAACTAAGGTTAGTTTCTAAAGTAACTATGGTTCTTTATTAATCATGATTGAGTTAATTAACCCTAGTTAGGTTAAATTTAGTAACCATGGTTAAGTTTAATATTATTTTATTAATTTCGGATTAGTTACTGTTCATAGTTACTGTTTATGATTACTGTTCACGATTACTGTTCACGGCACTATTCATACATAAACAAATTTTGGTTTCAAATTGATGTGTTATTGGTTGTTATGCTTTCTTGAAGTGCCGATTGTTAATTATATGCGTGAATAATGATGAAACGCATGATCGAAGACCGAGTGGAAGTGAAAGTATTTGACTTATTGAGTTATTCTCGAGAATGAGGGAATGTACGTGATTGTTGATTGGTTGAATTTGGAATTTTGGAATTGTCGAGTGATACCACATGACATATTGCGTGGGTTATCTGAAATGGCATGTCGCATGAGCATAAGCGATATTGCATTCACGATAGAGCAAAGATATAAATGGATTGCTTGATAATGTGTTGCATTATCACATTAAATGAGAGAACCCGGCGTTGCCGGAAGACCACCAATCCCTATGGGGTTGTGCCGTGGCCAGTGGGTCGCCTAACTTCAGTCGGATGCCTGACAGGGAGGGGTTTTATGTGGGACCGCGGTATAGGGGCGGGTCCTGGCCTCTGTTAGTAGCGGGGCTGCGGTAGTGGGCGGGTCCTGTGCTCCTTTGGGAATGCCGTCTTGGAGTGAGCCCTTGACGTCGCCGTGCCTCGAGGTAAAGAGGACAAAGCTGATTTAGCCAGGAACCGTTAACCATAAGGTTGTGCCATTGGCTTAGGAGGGGGCATAATAATCGGAGTATGTGTGAGTGTGAGACATGGGAAAGTTATGTGAGATGCTCTGATTATTCGCATGCTCTTAATGTCGTGATAATTTAAGTGACAGTTCTACAAGTTACGTGTGCCAAGGCCAAGTAAGGTCGCCTGTGATTACACCTGTTTATTAAACTGTCTTGTGCTGTCATTTTCTCTATAGTGGTGTTGCTTGATTTGATGGATTAAGTTGTATGTTAAACTCCCGAGACGAGCGAAGTTTCTAACCAGGGCTTAGGACTTTAACTTGCTAAGTTTATCTCAACCCATCATGATTAACAATTTTCAGGTCCGTAGGATGGAGAATCAACACGTGTTACGGTTCGTGGCCATCTTTGAAGGGAGTAGATTAACCCTGGCTTGTTGACCTCATTGGCTCGTTAGGAAGATGCCCGTGGTAAGGGCTTGTACTTGTAAACTTCCTAAGGTTAATCAGTAGGTAAATAAAGCAGTACTTTTGAATGTGTTCTTGTTGGGTTTTCCTGCTATCCCTGCTTTTGCAATTGACTGGGGGTTTGTGATTTGCTTCCGCATGTGCATAATTACAAGATAAAAATAATGGTCGGTGACGCATCCTGAGACGTCACATCTAAATGACCGCGAGAGAATAGGGGTTGCCGCGTGCTCGAGAGTCGGGGCGTGACAGGGTCTGTCTTGCTTGGCTAGGGGTGAGCGTCGACTGTTCAAGTGAGGCCCCTCTTGCCAAATTTGGCAAGGTCAGGCAAGGCCAACTCTTGCCCAAGTTAAAGTGGTCTCTTGACCGTTGCTTAGGCCAAGGCGAGGCTCGCCATGCCTTGCCATCCCCTAGGCGAGGCTTGTTGAGCCTCGCCAGCATCCACGTGAAGCCTTGTGAAGCCAACCCTCGCTCAGACAATGCATGACTAGGTCGCTTCAGCCTAGGCAAGGGTCCACCTCGTTCGACCTCGCTCAATTTGGTAAGGGGGGTTGTGCCTAGACGGTTAGCACTTGCCCTCAACAATGCGAGGCTGACCCTCATCTTTGGCAGGTGGTCGGTGATGGCCACTATAAAGAGAAGAGGAAGGGAAAGAGGGAAGGGAAAAAAATTCAAAAAATTCAAAAAATTATTAAAATATTATTAAAAATGTTCACATTAGAGCGGACCACGTTATGTCAGTTAGCCGATGTCCACATTAGCAATTTTCAACCTAAATTGATCGGATGGACTGAATTAGTACTGATGTGAAAATGTTTATGACTCAATTAATTCAATTGAAAAGTTTATAATTGAATTGGTACCAATGAAATAGGTTTAGGACTTTTTTGGTACTTTTCCCGCAATTTGCTTATCATTTTCTTCTTTTACTCTCGGACTGAAAAGCCAGATTGTGCAAGGCCAAGCACTACAGAACCCACCATCAAATAAATCTTAAATCTTAGTGAAAGAAGAATGATACAAGGCAACGGTTCGTAGCTAGAAGATTGAGGTGAGCACGACCAACCATCACTTAGTAGATTTTTCGAGGAAATTGTGAAGTTCAAATTGAATTGATGTTTAGATATCCCATCTTGTCGTAATACTACTAGAATGAAGTATTTCTTGCAAAATTCATTGGAAGTGATGACTGTAAATCATTCTACTTGTACTTCAAGGAAAAGATTACACATGTTCACATCGTATAACGTTTTTTTTCTTTGCCGATCAAAACAAAAAATGCCCTTAATCTACATATAAAGTCAAAAATGGGTCTTTCTCACTTTTTGATTTCCCATTTAGCCCTCAGTTACATATCACTTCAATATTTTAATGTAATTTAACTTGAAAGAGGACAATGGGAAACAGGCCAAAGAAAGAGATAATAGACAAAAGAAGAGGCCGATTATATTTCATCGTTTCTATAGTGCAACAACTAGTTTCATCCTTCTCTTAATTTCTTCTTTTAAAATTTTGAATAATTGTTTGTTTTAATCATTGAAAGAATAAGAAGGTATTATTTGATGTTTCTTTTCGGAAAATAATTATAACTATTAGGAAATGACTTTCAATGTTTTATTTCTCCATGCAATTGAAATGATAGTCTTATTACTACTATAGGGAATGCAGATGATTGTATAAGCATGTAATGCGGGCATGAGAAATGTATTTTCTTTCTTAAGGCCAAGCTACTCTTTGTTCAATTAAGTTTGATTTCGCTTTACAATTTTCAATATGGAAAAATTAAAATAATATTTTTTCGGGTTAAAATAAATTATCATTATTTTTTGTGAAAATAAAGGAAATGTTTAAAATAGAAAAGGGGCTGAAATTGGCCGAAACACGTGCTGGGCCTAGGCTTGGCATGTGGGCGGAAAAGGCTAGGCCTCCCTAGCTTGACACGCAAGGCTCATGGGCTATGCCTGGCGTGACCTGAGAAGGCACTGAGCTTGGCATGCCCTACCAAAGCCTACGAAGATGCCAATGATCAATCGCAAACAATTTCTTCTTCAGGTTTAGCTTGGTTTCAAGGAAACAATGCTCGTCCCAGGCACATCTACCAAGTCTCAGGGCAATGTTTCTACTTGGAGAACATAGCAGGTGTTGTGCCTTCCATAGTCAGACACGAGTATGACTTAGAAAGCTCAAAAGAAGATCATGAGCTTTATTGCAGATGGCTATGCACAATGCCATTGAAATGAGATGACCATATACGAATTGAGATAATACTATGCCCAAATTCTACGAAATGCTCTCCACCTTATTTTCTTGTCAAGGAAGTGACAACTTGATCTTGTTGAGCTTAACCGTGACAGTTTCCATCTCCATTCTTTCCTCAGGCAAGTCCTTTGAACATTCTAGTCCTAACTCTAGGATCGATAAGACCATGCTCTTGAGTTCCGAAAGCGTTAGATCTTCAAGATTCATGCCAAGGAGTTCACTATCCACGATGTCAAGCACTCTATTTGGAATCGCTGCACCTACCCATTGCCTCAAGCTCATGTCCGCATCGAACATTTTATCGGTTGGCTTCTTTTAAGTAATCACTTCCAACAACAATATGCCAAAACTATAGACATCTCCTTTTGTCGAGACTTTTCCTTCCAAACCATACTCTACAAGCATCATAGATTACAAAATTAGAAATCAATGATTGATCTTCTTCTATTTTGGGACATAAGTAATAAGATCGAGAGGCACACGAGTGTGAATATATATCTATTACATTATACCAATATATTCACAATTAGCTAAAATTCGACGAACGTACCTGGAGCAATGTAACCAATCGTGCCGAGAGTTTGGGTTTGTGCTAAAAGCTTGTTCTCAACCAAAATCTTGGCAATTCCAAAGTCGCAAACTTGTGCGGCCAAGTCCTCATTTAGAAGAACATTGCTAGGCTTCAGATCGCAGTGTACAATAGGTTCCGGTTGGCCATGGTGAAGATATTCTATTGCCATTGTGATGTCAACCATTATATTCATTCTCTGATGGAGACCCAAGCTGTAGTTGTTGGAGTAAAGCCACTTCTCCTAGCTCCCATTTGGCATGTATTGTAGCACCAAAGCTCTCAAATCAACATTGGCGTAGGAGCTAATCACCTTGACGAGATTTCGATGCCGGATATTGCAGAAAACCTCACATTCTGTGTCAAAACTTTTCAAGGCGCCTTCAATAAGGAGATTTAGTACTTTGATAGCAACGTTTGTCCCGTTCGCCAGAGTCCCTTTGTATACAGAGCTAAAGCTTCCTACTCCAAGCAAATTGCTTTCACTAAAGTTGTTGGTAGCCAAGCAAAGCTCTCGATATGATATCATGGGGTGATCAATTCCCAGCGGGTTCTCCACTGAAACTGGAGCTTTTTTGCTAGTATTCCCATGCTTTCTAAGCAAGCAAATGGCAAAGAGTAAAAGTACAATTGATACAATTGGCAACATAATGGATAATAATTGGAGCCGCTTATTCCTTGTTGATTTCTTTCCATTTAGTTTGCAAGGTGGGACTTGAAAAGCTGCATTTCCACACAGCGCTTTATTCCCAATGAACAAGAGACCCGAAAATTTTATAAAGGGCCCATCATTAGGAATCTCTCCTGATAGCTTATTAAAGGACAAGTTCAAATGTTGCAGATATATTAGTCCTTCCATGGACTTGGGTATTGTGCCTGATAACTCATTGTAGGAGAGATCAAGGACATTCAATCCTTTGAGGTGGCCAATCGATTGTGGTATTGATCCTTGAAACAAGTTCCTTGACAAGTCGAGAAAAGCAAGGCTCTCCAACTCCTGGATGGAACTTGGTATGGCGCCAATAAGTTGGTTACATGAAAGATCGATGCTATTCATAGCTCTCATTTTTCCTATTTCAGGTGGTAGTCCTCCAACAAAAGAATTGAGTGAAAGATCGAGGAATATAAGTTCTAGAAGGCTCCACAGACTAACCGGTATAGCCGATGTCATGTTGTTCGAACTTATGAGAAACTTTTGAAGACTGCTGAGATTTCCAATGCAATTCGGGATCGATCCTGATATCCTTTTTTGCTGAACCAACAACTCGCCTAAACTTGTCAAGTTGCATATCTCATTGGGGATGGGTCCTTCGAGACGGTTGTCATCAAGAACTAGCCTTTGCAAGCTTTCTAATCCTCCGATTGGCGACGGGATGTTGCTGACTAGATCGTTACCGCTCAATGCTAGTAAAGTCAATCTCTTCAAGAAACCCATATCCTCGGGAATGCGACCACTTATTTGACATTCTTCAGCGATTAGAGTTTGTAAGGAACTGGAGAAGTTTTTGATAGATTTTGGAATGGAGCCGCGAAGCGGGTTCCCTCCCAAATCTAAGACTCGCAGCGATTGGCAATTTGATAAAGCAGAGAGAAAACCGAGCTCCGAATCATAAGGCTCTCCTCTGAGCTGATTTGCTGGAACCCTGAAGATTCTGAGGTTCTTCAAGTTGCCCAAGCTCATGGGTATGGGTCCACTGAGTTGATTGAACTCGGCACCGAAAGCAATTAGGTTCGTAAAATTCGAAACATGTTGGGGGATGTTGCCGCCAAAGCGATACCATGACAGAGCGACTGTTTCCAAATTTGGAAGGCCTTGCTCGCTACCCGAGAAAAGTTTTCCGGAGAGGGAATTTGAGGACAAAGAAAGTACTCGTAGAGAAGAAAGATTAAAAACCCCTTGCGGTACTTTGCCTGTTAAGAAATTACTCTTAAAACCCAAATATTCCAGATTGACCAAATTGCCAATCTCACTCGGAATGCCACCTCTGATATAGTTAGATCCTACCTCCAAGATACAGCTCCTGCAGCTTTTGCAAGCTATCCATGTCTCGAGGAATGCTTCCCTGAAAATAATTGAATGATAACGATAACACGAAGAGCTCTTTGCATTGGGTTAGCGTCTCCGGTAGCAGGCCATTAAATCGGTTGTCATACAGTTGAAGTATCTCAATATTACGCCAGCGGTAGCAAAGATCAGAGGGAAGACTTCCAAAGAGATGATTTTCCATCAAACTGACACTTGTGAGTGATCTATTGAAAAGTGTCGAAGGAATCGAACCTGTGAGACTGGCCGTGCCTAAAGAAACGACCTGCAATGTGGATATGTTCCCCAGGTTGTGCGGAATTTGACCCTGTAAGTTGTTGAGGCTAAGATATAGTTGTTGCAACTTAGGAAAGGCGCCGAATTCTCTTGGTATGCCACCCGTTAACCTGGTCGATGCAAGTGCAATGACTTCGAGGTTCTGGCACTGAGCTAAGTTAGAAGGAATGTTTCCTTCTAACTGGTTAAATTGGAGTACTAGTTCTTTCAGGCGGCGCAAACGACCAATTTCTATTGGAATCCTCCCATTGAAACTGTTGTTGGTAAGATCAAGAGAAGCCAGTAAAGAAAGATTGCCTAGGTAAGGAGAGTCTCCCCTGGAGGCCCATGTACGAGAGGTTTAAAGCCGTGACTCTCTGCCTGCGGTTGCTGCAAACGACACCAATCCATTCACAGAAGTTTGCTTCAGCGGTCCAATTGCCGCCTTTTATTGTGTTTGTTGGGTCAATTTCAATTGTGGATTTGAAGTGGAGAAGAGCTGCTTGATCGGTGAAGTTGCTGGAACAGATGACGGGCTGAAACATCAATAGGGAAGCCAACGTAACATCAAGAAATGCTATAAAGATGGACTTCTCCATAATGAACGGAGTATCTTTTGATAGCATCAATAGACGGTTCCCTAATTAGGACTTGATCTTAGTATTTAATATTGAAATGTACCAAATGATTGTCTCAATTTAAACAAACAAAAAAAAATGTAAAGAAAGACTAAATACCAAATGATGCCCCACATTGGGTCTCTATGGAAAAACACTAGGTTGCTATTCAATGTGAGGGACCTGACACACTACATGATCCACATTCCAGAGATACTCATAAGTTGAAAATTTGTTTTGAGCATAAAAACTCTCATTTGATAATCCCCAGTCATTTGCTTTTAATTTTTAAAAGAATGCTATTCTACCCCACAACTTAACCCAAACCATAATCATGTGTTGAGATCTACTGTGAATGAGAGGAAGTTGGAGAACCCCTCAATCACGTTTGATTTGGTAAATGGCCCGTTTTTTACGTTTAAACGAACGCACTAACTCTCAACTCTATGAGGGTAAAAATAGACCTTTCACTAAAGCTCCAAGGCATGAATGTGACAAGGTTTTGCGACAACTGTTGCGACCTTCCTGCAAGGCAATATGAAGTGTCTCATGAGAAGTTGACTGATTGGAAGTTTCTACTGCTAGAAGAGAAAACGATACTAGTAGTTATGTCTTGTCATATTTGAACTTTCAATCGGTTCAATTAAATCACTTTTGATTGATGTGAAATGTCGCCCTATGACTTTCATTTAGCTTAATAAATCCCTAATATATTTGAAATGTTTATTGTCATCCCTTCATTGATTAATTTCAAAGAATCATGGACACCAATTTGATAAAACTGATGTACAAAATTACGTGAATTTTGAGTGTCTCATGCGGACTATCCTTAAAAACGATTTCAGGCTTTTTGTCCCAAAAAGGATAAGGATAACCTCTACAATTAAAATGGACGGAAAACTTTACTATTTTCTTTCGAAGCATAGTGAAAAATCCTCCCTCATTCTCCATTTGATATGATTTCGATAGAGAGCTTTGAGAAGAATACGACCACATTAATTTATATAAAGGGTTTTGTCCTGGTTTGGAAGCTATTTTTTAACGCCAGTAGAATTCCCGTTTGCTGCAGAGGTTCTTGCCTTTTGTTTTATTGAGAAATTACTTTAAAGTATTAATTGGAAATCTATTGTTGATTTTGGTCCTCTCACTTTGAACTAATAATTTATGGAAGTATTATTTTCATCTAACGCTTTCTAATACTTTAACGTCTTGATTTTTCCTTTAATCAATATCTATTGAACTTGTTGCAATGCTATAATACAATAATCTGTAGTTTGACATTGGATTATGTGGCTTTTTCCATACATCAATGTGTAAGGGCGTGTTTTTATCATTGTCATACGATCTGCATTTGAGGCGTCCTTCTTCACGTTCAGCATTGTGGAATGGTAATTTCGAATTAGATGTCTCAAGTGTATTATTTCATTCATATATGCAAGAGGCTTAGCTGGTTGGCAATGTCAATTTTCTTTTTCCCCTTAAACCTGACATTTCAATGCCTAATACTAATGAATGTGGACATTATACGATGCATTAATATTTTGACAACTATGTCTTCCTCAGTTACCAATTACTATACCATAGTACCTACATCATCGTCCTCTATGCGTGAATGCGATTCTAATATCCATAAGCACTTTAATTGATAATTATGTCAAACTCCCATTTCTCTGAAATCTATTGGAGAGTCCATTCATTGATGAAAATGTTTCTCATGAGAATATAGCAAAAAATTCAGTCTTGCAACTAACAAGAGGCGAGTAGATTTGCTCATTCAATGGAGGAGTGAGGCCAAGGGGAATTGCGTGAAGTTGCCTTTGAAGGAAGTTGATCATCTCTAGTGTGATTGCAAATGAGAGAAACCATAGGCTTGGCCCTCATTATATTCATGAATCTCTAGTTTGCAAAAGTAAAGTAGACATTATGCCTTGCTTGGATTTCTAATTAATTCGTAAAATATTAGTGGTGGCTCCATGATAAGTTTACTTGCTAGTTCAATCGAGAACTCAAGTTGCGGTTAAATGGCCTTGGGAGAGCTTGGGTTAAACACAATCGTTGTCTTGTAAGAGGGTCTATCACTCTTGCTCAGCAATCTGTTAGCTTTCCCCATGTGATTCATCTCGAGAAAGGTTGTGACACCTAAGTGGAAAAGACTCTCCACGGTAGTAGATTTCCTACTATGCATATATGATGCAAGAGACTTAGCTGGGAGGCAACATCAATTATATTTTTCTCCTTAAACCTGACATTTCAATGCCCAATACTAATGAATGGGTACATCGTGTGTTGTGTGGATGTGATGCAATGGAGCATGTACTAGATAGTCCGATAATCAAGACCTATATTTCTTTTAACCTTGCTGGGTTGGCATTCTTGATCTTATCTGTAATAGTGATGTGTCTATTGAGATGTGCACGTTATCGATTGATCTAAAGTATATCGCCAATCTCAAATATGGATGAATGATTCTAGAGTGCATTGCTTGTTAATAACGAATAGAAATAATGTAAGGTTTTGGAGATAAGATACCATATTTGTTCCTTATTTTCCTTAAACACCTGTCCCTTTTGATGCTTGAATGAGATTATAGGTCGATGTCCTTGTCAACTTAGTCAGCATAACTTTCAATATACTTGAACTTGTGGTCATTGAGTTAGATTTTGATTAAATATGTATTCTTTTCAGGGAATTATGAAATTTGACTGGCACTCCAGCATAGTAAACTTAATTTACAGAAGACAAGGATGCGTGAATTTCCTAATTGGGTTGAATATTTAGGTCCAAATGGAGGAACTTGCCCACTTAAACCATTATGTGGGTGTTATCAAGTCATAAAGTCTAAGATCCAAATGGAGGAACTTGCCCACTCAAACCATTTTGTGGGTGTCATAAAGTCATAAAGTCTAAACCTATATTAAGAAGTGAAATTAAAGGCTGGCACATAGGCTTCGAGTGCTATTTTGGTAAGTTTCAACAGTCTCCATAGAAAAGACTTGATTTTACTCTTTGCAAAGGTTGATGACTCGATTAGGTCACCAAGTAATTTAGACTCAAATGCATTCTATTCAAAGATTTAAGATTTTTGGTGCACTTTTGCTGTTGATTTGGTGTAGAGGGATTTTTTGTAGGTGGTGATTATTTTTCAAACTAACGTACTTGAAATACCCCAAAATTCTATACATATTGACTCAAAGGGAGGAGGAAGGATAATTTTACCAAATAAGTTCATTTTTAACTTGAATGTAGCTCATTGTTGTTGAATTATAAATTAGTAAAGGAAATTTTGAGGCTTGTATCGTCATTCAGCCAAATCTTTCTGGGAAATTTTACAAGCCTATCTTTCAAGTTCTTCATTTCTTTTAAATATTATAAGAGTAAGAATTGGCTAAGAAAAAAGCCACTAAGCATCTTTTCTTTTTTCTAGACCTTCTTTGTAGTGCAACTTTTTACTTTTTTTTTTCTTTTTGTTACACAGAGTGATATAAAGTCATTGACCGTGGTTGAACCTCAATCATCCAAACCAATTCATACGAAAGAGTTAATCTTGAAATTTATCACTCAATGCTTTAACACTTGATATTTCACTAAATGTCGTAAACTTTCAAAGACTTTACTTTACGTGATGGTACATTGGAATTTTTTTGGACATACTAGTAATATTTCTTGTTTGGCATGTGATGGTATTTGCCCATGCAGAATATACAAGAGTTTTAAAATGAAAGCTTACTAGTGCCCCACTACTGACTTCAATTGGGAGCCATGCTAGTTATTTTAGAAAACGATGTCTTAGGCAAGTAATGTTCATCATGGGAAGTAGTTGAAGAACCATATTTGTTCTACCAAGACACTAGTTATACCATAATTAATTATATTTGTTTCTTGTTTTCCTTAAAGCTCCTGTGTCTTTTGGCACTAGGATGAGATTATGGGTCGATGTCCTTGTCAACTTAGCTAGCACAACTTTCAATCTACTTAAACTTGGGGTCACTGAGTTAAATTTGGCTAAATATGTATTCGTTTCATGGAATGATGAAATTTGACAAGCACTCTAGCATAGTAAGCTTAATTCACAGAAGACAAAAATGTGTAAATTTCTTGATTGGGTTGCATATTTAGTCCAAATAGAGGAATTCCCTGCTAGAACCATTATGTGGGTGGTTATTGGGTCATAAAGTCTAAACCTATATTAAGAAGTGAAATTAAAGGTGCCGCATAGGCTTCAAGTGCCATTTAGGCAAGTTTCGACGTTGTCCATGGAAAAGACATGATTTTACTCTTTACAAAGGTTGATGACTCGATTGGGTCATCAAGTAATTAGGACTCAAATGCATTATTTGCAAAGATATAAGATTTTTGATGCATTTTTCCTATTATGTTGGTGCAGAGGGATTTTTTCTAGGTGGTGATTTATTTTTTAAAATATCCTACTTAAAATACCTTATGATTTATGTATAGATTGGCTTGAAAGCAGAGGAGGGAGATAATTTTTCCAAATAGGTTAATTTTGAACTAGGACGTAGGTCATTGTGGTTAAATTTTAAATCATTAAAGGAGATTTGAGGCTTATACCGTCATTTAGCTAAATCTTCTTGGGAAATTACATGAGTCTACTTTTCAAGTTTCTTCTTTTCTTTTAAATATTGTGAGAGTAAGAATTGGGCAAGAAGAAAGCCACTAACCATGTTTTCTTTCTTTTGGACTTTCTTTTTGGAGCAACATTTTATTTTTTTCTTTTTGCCACAAACTGATATTTAGTCATTGACTACGGTTGAACCTCAATCATCCAAACCAATTCATACGAAAGAGCCAATCTTGAAATTTATCGCTCAATGCCTCAACACGAGATTTCATTAAACATCTTCATCTATGGAAAACTTTATGTGATGGTTGTCACGACCTACCTTTTTCATCTGGAGTGGAAAAAAACATAAGTTTGGGATATTTCCTAGAAGGCAGGCCTACGGCCATTGTTTTAAATATACGTTCTCCCAAGCCCATATCTCACACAACGTAGGGTATTCAATTTTAGCTTCAAATTACTGCTATGACAATTTTCTAATAAGGAGTCACAACTAGCCTATTGGGGTCAGTTAGAAACCAAGTGAAGCATAGAAATATACCTCACTTCTTGCGCAATTAGAGAATCTGATTCAAGGATTTTATTACACTAATTGATCAACTAGTCTTGTACCTAATCTTGTTCATTTTGAAAATATGTTTGTTAGGCACTCTGGATTGATTTTAAACCTACCTACTAACATGTGAGATAATTAAATAGGTGCGCAATCATGGAAATAACAATCAGCAACCAAGGAATTATTAAATAAATTGCAAGGAAAAACAAGCATCTAGTGCTAAGAAATAAGTAAAAGGCCATTCCTAACTATGCTAAAGGGAAAACATGATCAACATATTGAAAATGTGTAATTAATGGCATTTGTCTCAAAAAAGAAACATTCAAACCCTATTGTAAGCCACAAGAGTTTGTTCAATTTTGAGTACGATTTCTTAGTCTATGATTTTCCCACTTTTTTTGCTTTTTACACTAAGCTAATTCTAAACTAGAATAACATGAAAAAACTAATAAAGCTAGTTCAAATTTACTTTCCAAATATTTTGAATTTTCAAAATTTTTTAATATTTTTTGAATATATATTTGCAATATTTTTAATCCGAAAATAGGGATTCGGGCTAGGCCATTGAGCCCAATCGGAATATGGGCTGAACTTGGACCCTCAGGCTTAGGCCTAGAACTTAAAACATGAGAAGACTACAAAGAATGGGTTTAGCTACTAGAGCCCAATCCTACTTTAACCAACTAATCTTATATCTGAAAATTCTCAAACTAAGCCCAAACTTATCAATCTAACTCTAAGCCCACACCTACCATAGCCCAAGCATGCCTTAGCTCAATTAAGTCCATGACTAGCCCGAACCTAATTAAACCAATTGAGCCCATGCTAATTTACCTAATTAAAGGGTAGGAGGGGAAGGTGAGCTTGCTCGCTAGAGGTGGCCCTACCAACTTGATGACGATAAACAAAGGGTGAGCTCTAGATATATCGGACTTAGTTTGGTTGCCTCGCGACATCTCCAAGCCAGGATTTTAGAGTTAAAACCGGCTTAAGACTAAGGAAAGCAAAAATTGGAATTGACTTGGAAAACTACGTCGAGGAGGGGAAACATTGCCCCATCGACCAAGGCTCAGGCGTGGTGGCCGGCAAGCATGCATGGGTTCTACCATTGCCAGCTTGCCGATTGACCTAATCTAGACTCGGGATCACAGCTTCTTTTACTTTACGCTCCTATACGTCTCTATCACCACACAAGAGTGTTTGTCGCATGAGTGAGGAAGGAGGAAGAAGATAGGCACGCGAGCTAGCCTGGGGAAAGAAAAGAGGAAATGGGCCTGGCCCAAACGAGAAAGAGGAAGAAGGGAAAAGGAACTTGGCCCAATCTCGCTTTTTCTTTTTTTTAATATAATAATAATTTTTTAATTAATTAATTTTAAATTTCTAACAATTAATACTAGTAATGCTAATGTTCTAAATGTCTATGTGCCATGCAATTTAATGAAAATTATTTTGTTTATGGGCTAGAAATTAATCCATTATTTTCTATGTGATTAAGTCATAAATAAAAATGCCAAAATTTAAGTTTCAATGATGGTACATGGGGATTTTATTGGCCGTACTAGTGATATTTCTTTTTTGGCATGTGATGGTATTTGTTCATGAAAAATATAAGGAAAAGTACCAAAAAGGTCCTAAACATATTGCATTGGTATCGATTCAATCATAAACTTTTCAATTGAATCAATTTGATTTAAAACATTTTCACATCAGTACCAATTCAATCCATCTAGCCAATTTAGGTCAAAAATCGATGACATTGACGTTGGAGATCCTATATGACCTGCTGACGTGGACATTTTTAAATAATTTTTTCAGAATTTTTCATTTTTATTATTTTTTAAAAGATTCCTTTTTTTTTGGTAAGGTAAACTTGTATAATTATCAACCATCAACTGTACAAACTAACGGATAAAGGCACCCATTTACACTCATAATAGCAATATGACTAATGAGTGGAATGGTACCGAAATCCGAAATAAACTAAATCAAAAACACAGTTACCACAAAAACAGAAACACTAAAGACAACCCTTTAAACAACAAAGATGGAGACATCCAAACCCCATGATCTTTGAAGTCTTCTATTAACAGGATTGTCTTGAATAGGCGGGCCAGCCAAGACCTTGTCCTTGATAGCCTTTATAATATGATGCTTCACCGATGGAATGCAGACCACCTTACCTCGAAAAAGCACTTCATTTCGAGTCTTCCAAATGGCATAACATAGGGTGGCAAGTGAAAATCTGGGGATCTCCTTCTGAAAACCTTTGCCAGAGGGATTTGTAATGGCCCATTCAAGGGTATTCCTCCACGGTCCTCGCAACCATGCCAAATTGCACTTGCCCGCCCAAAAACCCGCAAGGGCACGCGTGATTTGGCAACCAAAAAAAAAGGTGATCAATAGAATCTAGGCAGGTTCTACAAAAAACACACACTGCACTAGAGATCCTACCATAAGAAAGTAGGAGCATTTGGGTGGGAAGACGGTTTTTAGCCATCGCCCATAACAAAAATCGATGCCTTGGCGCAATGGTTTTGTTCCAAATAAAGGACGACCAATGAACAAGCATAGCCCGACTCCTAGTAGATTCTTAGGCCGAGGCCATGGAGAACTTACCCGTAGACATAGGCAGCTAGGAGAATTCATTTGGAAGGTTAGTGAGATACGAATCTGATGCGACCAGCTTTGGAGATGCTGAAGAACACCATGGCCCGTCGACATAAATAGGTCAGCCACCTTAGCTTCCCTCGTAAGGCTGGACCAATAGATGAAGGAATTAGAGAAGAAAGTCTTCAGTGGACCTAAAGGATGCCAAGGATCAAACCATAGTGAGATGGTAAGACCATTGCCAACCCGCCATCGTACAAGGCCGAGAATTTCCGGTCTCAAGGAAAGTATTTTCCTCCAAGCCCAAGAACATATTGTTGGCCTAGTGTATTCCCAAACATTCTTATTATTTAAGTAAGTAGCATGAATCCACTTACACCAAAGCGATTCCTTGTCTGTAAATAAGAGCCAAATGTGTTTCATCATCGCAGCTTTATTACTCTCTCGAAGCCTCCGTAGTTTAAGTCCACCTTTGGCCTTAGGAAGACAAACTTCATCTCAGGCCACTTTAGCACCACCAGAACCAAGTCCTCGACCCTTCCATAAAAATTGCCAGCAAATTTGTTCAATAGTTTTCAAAACCGAACTGGGCAAAATAAAAATGCTAGCCCAGTATACTAGGATAGCATGAAGGACCGACTTAATGAGTTGTAGACGGCCAGCAAAGTGTCACGCCCCGACTCTCGAGCTCGCGGCAACCCCATTTCACTTGAGGTCTTAAAATACGACGTCCCAGGTACTATCGTCGACCAATTCATTTTATCTTGTAATTAAGCACATGCGGAAACGAACAACTCCCAAACCAAACAACAGGGATAGCAACAACAGCAGCAGAGGAAAGACAAACACCATTTTATATATCTGAAGGTTAGCCAGCACACCAGCAAATACAAACACGCCTTACTACAGGCGACAAGCTAAGGCCTACTCAAAAAGGGACCGGCCTAGCTAACCTAACCCTGTACAAGTGGGGGAAGGCTCGTCAAAAAGGAAATAGGCTACAACTGTCTACTCACGGGCCTCAAAGGGATCGCTCTCTTCGATCCTCGGTACTGCATCATCTAGGGCCTGAAAATGTTAACCACGACGGGTTGAGATAAACTCAGCAAGTTAAAGTCCTAAGCCCCGGTTAGGAACTTCGCTCGCCTC
>MU089544.1:111318-160822 GCA_014858505.1 Corymbia citriodora subsp. variegata | reverse complement strand
GTTTTCTTGCTGGAAAACAGCATGGACAGCAAAGAACACCAGAAATGGAAGAGAAAAGGAAGAGAAAAAGGGAGAGAGAGTGAGGGCTGGCTGGTGCACGAATTTTGGAGGAGAAGGAGGAGAGAGAAGAGGCTGCTGAAGGCTTGGATAAGGCCAAGGCAAGTGGGCTTGCCACTTGTTGAAGAGCCAATCAAAAACAAGCACAAACAAAGCATAAACAAAGCCCACTTGGGCACAAAAGCAAAAGGCCAAAAGAGAGAAGCCCATGGGCTGGAAATGGAGGGGAACTTGGGCCAACTTGGGCCAACTTGGGCCCCTCTTGGGCTGGGCTAAATGGGTGCAAGGCCCATTGGGCCGCCGGTCTTGGGCCGGCCCACCCGCGGGCCCGAAACCCGGTCCAATTTTTCCTTTTTCCGACGCTTCCGTGTCCAACGGAAAATCCCAAAATAAATGAGGCGACGTCCAAATATTTAGTCTTGATATCACTGAGAAGTCGGTTCGCAAAATCGGATTAAAAATCGGGGCCAAATTGAGTCGATTGCGACCGTAGTGCAATTTGGATTATCGGGCGCCCTTTTAGGACTTTCCTCACTTTTGACCCATGGTCAATCATTCTTTGAACCACGTTTACGCCAATTCTCGAGTCAGGGACGTCCCTCGATTGTCGTGTGATCCCGGGGGCTCAATTGATAATCCCGAGTACCAGATGAAAAGGATTCGGTTTACCGTCGTTCGTAGTTCGTATCGAAGTCGTGCGGAAATCACCCGCAGTTCGACTTCGTACTTCTGCCGAATCGATTTATTTCCGTTTCTTTAATAGTCTAGTACCTAGAGGATATCGTTCCCGCCCAGGTCCTCATGGTCGAAGGGTTCGTTCCTGATCGAAATTGCGAGCCGTACGCGAATCATTTCCTATCGACGCCTCTCTGTAATCCATTATTCCACGAACACACAGTTCGGAAAATTTGTACTAACCAGGCCTTCGACTAATATTGCCCTTTTATAAAATCCTATAATAGGGTCGATTTTCAGGATGTTACACAAAGGACAAAAAGCAATGCATCCAATAATGAACCCGAGCAGTAATAAGACTAACCAGAGAAGTGCAATCCGCTTTGGACATTCTTTTTGTTATGATAGGAACACCAAGATATCTCATTGGAAGGGATCCCAGCTGAAACCCCCACAACTGACAAATATCATCTCGGGTACTAGAAGAGCTATTGGCTATAAATACCTCACTTTTACTCAAGTTTAGCCAGAGACCACTCCATGGGGAGAATAATTGCAATCCCTCCTTAAGGCATAGACATGATGCCATAGAAGCGCCACAAAAAAGAAAGACACCATTTGCAAAAAATAAGTGAGACAATTGGGTAGATTTGCATCTCCAGAAGAACTTAAACCCCGGTAACCGAGCCTGACAAGAAATGACCCTAGAGAGGACCTTCATGGCAAGGGTGAAGAGATAGGGGGACATAGAATCCCCTTGTCTTAAGCCCCTTCCACTTGGGAAAAACCCATGCAACTCTATTGATTGAGATAGAAAATTTAGGAGTCCGCACACATGTCATAATGCAGTCTAACAGCCATTTGGGGAAACCAAAGGCATCTAGGGTTAACTCCAAAAAGTTCCAGTTGAGAGTATCGTAGCCTTTTTGAAAATCCACCTTAGCTGCACACTTGGGGATGTAAGGCTTAATATGAAAGCCACTAAATAATTCCTACACTAGTAAGATATTATCATTAATTCTCCGTCATTTGACAAACACATTCTAGTTAGAGCCCGCTAGTGAGGGGAGGACCACAGCCACTCTATTAGCTATGATCTTAGTAATGCATTTATAGATAGTATTACAACAAGCAATCTGCCTAAAGTCCCCCACTGAAGATGCAAAGGGTTTTTTAGGCACAAGAGTGAGAATAGTATTATTCACCTCTCTTAACAATCTCTCAAAGATGAAGAAATCCAGAACAGCATCTATGATAGCCTGGCCTACCACTTCCCAGTTCTTTTTGAAAAAATCAACATTAAAGCCATTTGGACCCAGGGCTTTATTCCTAGCAAGGGAAAACATAACATCATGAATTTCAGTAGGAGTAACAGGGATGGATAGCATATGCACCTGGTCATTTGAGATAACAGCCCCAAGCACATTTTTAATGTCCATAAGAGAAGGCTAAATGTCCCTCTCCACGAGGGCAAGCAACTCTTGGAAAAGCTGAATAAAAATAGTGTGTACCTCCTTCATATCAGAAACCAAGTTGCCCACATTATCCTGGATAGACAAGATTCTATTCCTGAGATGCCGATTCTTCACTAAATGGTGAAAGAATTTGGTGTTAAGGTCACCTTCTTTCAACCATCGAATTCTAGATTTCTGGCGGAAAAAGGATTCAACCTATGATCTGAGTTCATAAAACAACCGGAGTTGGGATTTCTCTAGGTCCTCCAATATACAATTGTGAGGCTCCACCTTAGCAGCATCTTGAGCAACCTTGAGAGCTCCCCTAGCAGTCTCAACACGAGAGGATAAATCAAAGAAGACTTCCTTGTTCAGTTGTTTAAGACAAGACTTCATCACTTTCAACTTGGAGTATAAACAGAACATAGGAGAACCCACAACTTATTCAGCCCAAGTCTGGGTAAGAAGTGGGTGGAAGTCAGGGTGCTCCATCTAGAAATTGAAAATTTTAAACGGTTTGCTCCTAGCCACTAGGTTGGTGATCTTGACTATCATGGGCGTGTGGTCTGATATACCTAGAGCAATAAAAGAAGCTTCCAAATAGGAGAATTCCTGACACCATTTATTATTAACCAAGACCCTATCAATCTTCCGAAGTTTACGATTCATCCCAGAGGAGCACGACCAAGTATGCCGATAACCAACGTACCGAAGGTCATCAAGGAGGACTTGAGAGAGACAATTCTTCAGTTCATCAAAAGAGGGGATCCAAGCAGTCGAGCCTCCCATTCTATCTGAGGGGTCACGGATAGCATTGAAGTCTCTCACCACCAATTAAGGATTGTTAATTAGTGAAGAACTCAGATGGATAAGATCTGCCCATAACAACCTACAGGCTACAAAGGTGTGCTCCCCATAAATAATCGACATATCAAAAGAGATACCAATACTAGGTTCTAAAAGTTTGCCATGAATGGCTTGTCCATGAGCTAGGACGGTATCAAAAGCCACTCTATTTCGGTCCCAACCAACCCAAATCTGATCCCGATGGGAGAAATCATAGTTAGAAGTCCATTGCCAACCTGGAATAATTCTAGAGGAAACATCCACAAAATGGCCAACAGGGACTTTGGTCTCCAGAATGCCTAAACAGCATAGATTATAAGTACGCACAAGCTTACGGGCTTCCGCTTGGCAAATTGGGTCTACTAGACCACATATATTCCATATACCTATATTCATACGATAATATTAACGGAAAAGAGTACTAAGCTTACTTGCACTGACCTATGCGCTGACAGCCCCTCAACATCTTCGGACTATGGATTTTCAGAGCACCAGACAGAGGAGATGGATCGGCCTGAAGCTTCTGCTTAGTCAGATTGGTGCCCGAACTAACCTCAGTAGTAGCTTGTTGAGAAGGCTTAGTTCCACCATCAGCATGAAGATCCTCATCAGAGCTGCTTACTAGATCAAGCCCTTCCTCTAAGCCATCATCTGAAGAAAGAGATGCAGACAAATGAGGCAGCTCAGCACGGCTAGACCCACTCAGGCACCTACGAGGAGAATTGTCCAGGGGAGGACCAGAAGAACAAGCCTGATAGGTGGGGCCGAATAAGTCTCCAACCTTCTTCCTAGGCTTCCTTCTAGTTGCCAGTTGGGTCTGCCAATCAGCCCCTGAAGACTCAAAAGGAGCTGAAGCAGCTATCCCTGCTTCATTAATAGTTGAACTACTAGACCCAGGGAGCAAAACCTAACCCACCTCCAACATACTCTGAGCTGGGACAAAGGAGTGTGGCACCGCACCAGGCTGACCAGAGGATAGGGGATCAGCTATTTCTTCTTGAGCCAAGCTTACTAAAAGATCACCTCACATAACATTTTCCTCCTGAGGGCATTTGTGCCCAAATAGACCGCATTTATGACAGCACACTGGCCTCCATTCATATTCAACTTCTACCTTACGCATATTGCCATTAATGAGAACTTCAACCAAGTCCACTTGTTCCGCAGAGCTGAAATCTCCACACATACATGGGCAAAAGATAACAACTTCATCTGTTCTGTACACTGATCAACATACAAGGGCTTACCCAATTCACTAGCCACCACACTAATGCCCAAGGCAGACCACAAGGTGACAGGAATGTTTTTAAGGCGAACCCACACCAGAACAATCTTGTTGATCCTTAGAAAGCTCAAGTAAAGGATGCCATTGCTAGAACATGAGCGGGACTCACGCTATTGTCAATGGCCCTCCCTACAGCACCTTCCTGCAAAAATCAACATCTGGAATATGAAAAAAAAAAGAAAAAAAAGAAGCCAAGCTCATTGGCCCTAACCTCCACCAACCTAGCCAAGCTCATTGGCCCTAATCTCCACCAACCTATCTCCCCAAGCATGGTTGAGGGCGATTTCCACAAGTTTGAAAGGGAGTTTTTTCCCCACAAAATACCCCACCAAACTCTCAAACCATAGGGAGTCTGAAGCTTCCAGCACATCATCAGTAACATTAGCCACCAACTTGTCATTAATACGGGTGGGTTGGACAAAGGAAAGGTTGTAGCCTTTAATGGTAGTTCTAGCCACATTAACCCAGGATCGGGTAGCTAGAGAACGAGACTTACTCCTCTGTCGCTCAAAAGGCAGAGCAGCCTTTAATCTAGTTTGAGGAGCCACCAGGCCCTCTTTACCTTGAGAAGAACCAGCCTGAATTCCAAGCTTGAGCACACGACTAACACCGATATTAAAGCTAATGACAGGGGCATGGGATGGACCTTCAAGTCCTGTAGAAGCTTGGTCAGTATTCACCTTAGCAACTACAATGCTTTTCCCCAATTCTGGCTGGCCACGGACCATTGGACGGAGGTCCGCCGGCCTACTATGGCTCCGACCACAACTACCTCCTAATTCGAGCAAGGTTTGGGAGAGAACCCCCCTTGATTCAGTAACCTCAGTCGGAACAACAGATTTAGCAGCAGAATCCATCCCAGCACAGAAAATTCGAAAAAACCTAGAAGCAAAGGGCCATATCGGGAGATGCAAGCAAGCTTCGAGGAAGACCTACGATGAGTAGTTAGGAGGAGGGAAGGTGAGGCAAACCTTCAATTCTCAGTAGAAATCGCCGCCTGCAAGCACCAGTGCAACAAGCAGCCATCGACGAGGAAACAGTAGCGTGAGCCCTAATAGAAGAGAGAACACTGAACAGTGATGGTTTCCTTATCTTTCCCCTTTTTTCTTATTTTTCCTTCTTCTTTTTTTCCTATTCTTCTTCTTTGGCCTGTTCCCGGTACCGGCTATGGCCAGTGACCAACCGCAAGCGGGGCCAGCGAGGGCGTCGTGGTCCTTGTTGAATTTGGCTTGGTTGAGACCCTCGTGGCATGGGCGAGGGTGATTCTCATCGCTCCCTCCCCACCAAGTCTGGTGAGAGTGGCCCTCGCCAAAGCAGCGAGGGTGGGGCCCTCACACAAGCCATAAGGGTAGAGCCCTCACCCAGGCAGCGAGGGTATCGCCCTCCCTAGATCTAATGAGGGCCACGATGCTGTTGTTAGCCCCTGCTTGTGGCTGATCCCCTACCATGGCTAGTACCGACCACAAGCCAAGGAAGAAGATTTGGGGAAAAAAAGAAAAAAAAAGGAAAAAAAGAAAAAAGGAAAAAAATTAATAATAAAAATTGAAAATTTATTAAAAAATTATTTAAAAATATCCACGTTAGCACCGGCAATGCCACGTAGGATCGCCAGCATCCACTTCATCAATTTCATGTTTAAATTAGCCGGATGGACTTAACTGGTACCAATGTTAAAATGTTTATGATTAAATTGATCCAATTAAAAAGTTTAAGACTAAATTGGTATCTCAATACAATAGATTTATGACTTTTTTGGTACTTTTCCCCAAAATATTCTAGAGTTTTGAAATGAAAGCTTACGATTACCCCAGTGATGACTTTAATTGGGAGTGATGCTCATTGTTTTAGAAAATGATGTCTTATTCTATGTGTGACACGAGGAAACTAACAAGTATTGTGGGAAGTGATTACAATGATAGTTTGAACAGTGAAAGAAAAAATTATAAAATGTAATATGCTAGTGTATCATATGTGCGACCGTTGAATAGGAATTGCAAGTGGTCATAAAGTTAATTTTTTAAGAAATCAATCACCTACTAAATGAGCAATGATGACGTGTAGTAGAGAAGTTTATAGCTTTCCATGGGCTTTGTAAGTTGGTTACACAAGTCATCATAAAAAAGTTATATGACTTGGGTGTATGTTTGCAGGTATACTCTTATTAACGGTTATTTTCATCGTAGTCAATGTCACAATCAAATGAGCAAGTGACCAGCACCTTCCAAGACTTGATAACAGCATTACCTTAATCAGGATTCGCTCGTTATTATCAGTTTGTGTTAAATCATATTTAATAATTGGCGATCAATCATTCAATAATCCTTTAGAGTATGTCAATTTCCAAAGACTTTTAGTTGATGAAAGATTAATCGCAGTACATCCAAATCTTCAAGAAATCCTCGTCATGTTACATTTGTTCTCCTATTGTCGATATTTTCATCAGTGATAAAAGATTGATCATGGTACCTCTAAATCGTCTTGAAATTCTTATCATATTAGATTTGCTATCCTATTATCAATATCTTGATCAGTTTTCAAATCTCACACAATTCATTGATATCATCACAGTCTTTGAGCTTATTTGATATCTACAATTGCTCCCAACAACTATCTACTGCTCTTAATAATGAGCTGATGCTCCTAATAACAATCAAATGATCTATCTTTTGGTCCTTCCAATCATACGGGAAATTATGGCCCTATCAAGTTTGTCACCTTCATGGTCCTTCCAAGCTTTACTGAGCATCCTTGTTCTAGGCTTGTTCACCATTATTAGGTCCATCCAACTACTCACTAGATCTTGATACCATCAAGTCATCACAAGCATCCCTATTCTTCCCAACTTGTTCACCCTCATCCAAGGGTCCTTCTAGCTTGTAGACTTCTTGACGCCCAATATCTTCTTCGCCCTTGACATCAATAGTGATCATTTGGTATCAATCTAACACTCTTGACAGTGACAGAGCATTTTTCTTACAAGTTCACATAATGACAATTATGACATTATTTGCATAATGGCTTGTGCATATATCATTCGGTATTAATTAACCAACACACACATTAGGAGCCTTTGATTATTTTGTTATTTAAAAAAAAAAACAAAGGGGATTTTCCCAACATAATGCAATTCTTTTGTTCATTATAGCAACTTTCGGTCTTCATGTAGAATTTAGTGTGATTTCGTTTTCAAGAAGAAATACAAAAATTATTACCTTAGGTTGCATATTATATAGTTTTGCATTATAGTGATAAATGGTTTGTTGGTTCATGCATGATCACACATCATACTTAAGGCTTTTCATGTTGTTTTTTTTAAAGGATATAGTATTCCATTTCTGAGACAAAGTCATGAATAATAATGATAGGTCCATCCAAGCATGTCCATAGTTATTTTGTCAATCCTATAGTAAACTATGCATATTAAATTTAAAAAAAAGCGTCCCATTTTGGCATGTGATTAAATTTGAAATGTTATGCTTCTTTCAAGTAGATTTATAATTGTTTTCTTTGGACAAAATATATATGTTTTTCCCCTTTTCACTAAAAGATGTTTGGGTTAGCATTTTAGTCTTTCAAAAACAATAAAAGCAATATGTGTCTTTTGATATTATAGTGATTGTTAGACTGTGATCAACAATGCCTGCCATTTGCTAACTCAAGTTTTTATAGTTAGATTTATCTTTTAAATAATAGTTATTAATGATAAACATGTGATATTTTAGTGATATAACATTTTAATCAACAAATGAAAGAAGAGAAATATACGCAAAAGAAAATGGAAAAATAAAAAAATAAAATGGTAAAATAGTATACAAGGAAAGAAAAATGAAAAAGTAATTTTGCAAATAGAAACAATGAAGTGGTAAAGAGGATAAATCTGAAAAGCAACAAAAAAGGGGAAAAAAAAGTAACTATGTGAGTGAATCTCATGATATAGGAGGGAGACATGATAGAATGATCAAGTTTAGAGGAAAGGGGAAACAAAACAACATCAGACGAAGAAAAAATTAAAATGAAATGGAGAAGAGGAAAAATGAATTGAGGTCTATAATGAAAAATGTAAGAGCCATCCCCACCATTTTCTCCGTTACTACTTTCCCTTCTCTGTATTTGCAAACACTAGTTTACATATGGAATTTCACACTTTCTATAATATATCTTGACCCCACTATACACCTTGACATGACTTTATTTACGGTCTTATTTACAAAAAAATACATTTTCTTTCGAGATAAGTATTCCGGGAGTGCCAAAACTTGGCACAGAGGGACACTGAGGGCACGCATGGCAACGTTTCTGTTCCCAGAAACAAATTCTGCTTAAAAATGATTCTTTTTATTCTGTTCCAGAGAACAGTTTCTAAGCATTTCAAGGCGTTTGGTAACTATTCAAAATTTTTATTCCCGAAATAGAAATGCGTTTGGTAAAACCTTAGAATTTCTGGTTCAAAATATTTTCTTTTAATTTTTTAATGATTTAAACACTTTTTTCTTTTATTTTTTGTCTTCTTCTTTTTTCCCTCCTCATTGTGGTCGATCATCACTGCTGGCGGTGGCCGGCAACCTGCTGGGTGAGGTCGGCGAGGTCGGCGAGGTCGCCGGAGGCTCGCCTGGCCACCGGCAAGCTTGGCCTCGCAGATCTAGGCGAGGCCGACCTCGCACCGCCTAGGAGAGGTCGACCCTCGCCAGTGGCGAGGCGATGGGGCGAGGTCTGGCGAGTTTACCGGAGGCTCACCTGGCCACCGACAAGGGTTGACCTCGCCTAGGCGGCACAAGGTCGGCCACCGGTGAGGGTCGACCTCGCCCAGGCAACGCAAGGTCGGCCTCGCCCAGATCTGTGAGACTGAGCTCACCGGTGGCCAGTGGGCAGCGATGGGACGGCAATAGGTTGAGAGAGGAAGAAGAAAAGGAAAGAGAAAGAGAAAAAAAAAAGAAAGGAAAAAAAAACCGATTCTTAAAATTGTTCCCGGGAACAAGAATCAACTTTTTTTTGTTTTTGAATGATACTCTAAACCTGTTCCAGGGAACAAATTTGTTCTCGGGAACAAAAAATTTGCCAAACGCATTTCTGTTTTCGGAAACAAAAAATCTGCTCCCGAGAATAAAAGAACAGAAACAGTTGTTCCCGAAAGTATTACCATGCAGGCCCTTAAGTGTCAAAAGTTACAAAAAATACACTTAAGTGCCATTTTTCAAAACAAATGGATGACTTTAGTGCCAAGTCGTCGGAACCCTCTCGAAAATCCTACGTGGCAATTTTTTATTAATTTTCTTGCCTACGTGGCTCGTCGAAAACTGAGTCGGCGAAAAATCAACCAAAACGACGTCATTTTGTGCTGATGTGGATTTTTAAAATTATTAATTAAATAATATTAAATAATTATAAAATATATTTTATAAAATTGATTAATTAAAAAAATTTAATCTGACATGGACAATTTTTTTATTAAAATTGCCATGTGTATTTTTTATTTTGAAAAAAAATACTCCATCAACAAATAAACTCGCCAGAAAATAGACACATGGCAGTTTGGTCGGAATTTTTCGCCGTTGGCATTTAACTGATCATTTTTGCTTCAATTTTGGCACTCAAGTGTCCCTCCATGCCAAGTTTTGGCACTCTCAAGGTACTTATCTCTTTTCTTTCTGTAAATTCTCTCGCCAAATCCTAAATTCCCTATGCCCACGTAATCCATTCCAAAAGAAAAAAAAATAGCCTAAACCGTAAGCACCAAAACCCTAAACTCAACCACCACCATCGACTATTACTAAAAGCTTCAAGCCAACACACACGCCATCCCTAAGCTTGTCATCCCTGTCTCGCTCTATCTTTCTAATGGCCTTCACCCAATTTGCTCAATAGTGGCATTGACCTTGATCTGAGGCTATTAGCCTCCTTCAAGTCATAAAGGACCGCTGCTGCTCTCAACCTCAAATGGAGATCATAGGCTAAGATCGTCAATGGCAACCAACGATTTTCAAGGTATTGAGCTGCAACAATATCATGGATTACTTGGATTGAGGTTATGAGAAACTATTGTGACCAAGCCACAATAGTCGAGGGAGGGAGGGAGGGAGAGAGAAAGAGAGAGAGCCGAGTGTGAACGTAGGGTGAGGGGGTCGATGGTATTGCTGAGGAGTTTGTCAATAGTGACATACAACAATCGGGTGAGGGGTTTGTGCATGATGGAAGGTAGCACTTGGAGGCTAGGAAATAAAGAGGGGCAATTTGATCTTCATTGTAAGAGGATTTTGTCTTAGAATGAAAAGCTATATTTTAAGAAATAGGGAAATGGAGTTAAAGGTGGGAAGAGTCTTGAGTCTTTTCCTTAAACATAAATGTGCATTAGTGATGGTAGTTATCCACTGCCAACGTGTCACATGGCATACTGCGAGTGTCTTGCCCAACTAAGCTTGTTAGTATTTTAAAGCTAGTCGTAATACAATATACTTACCTTGCCATGAAAAATGAGAAAATTACTTGATATTTTCATGAAAAATAAATTAGGATTTTCTACTAAGAATTGATAATTGATATCACAAAATTCTAGACATTTTAGTAAATTATTTAGACAGAAACTTTTCACGCCTTCAATTATCTTTGGTGAATTGACATGTATACTATCTTCTACTCCAGTTTTCATTACTACAACTCTTTGAGCTTTGGCCATAAAATGTGTTGATAAAGCACTACTCCATAAAAATGAAAGTATTGAAATATGTAGGGCATTTAATAATATCACAAAGGATATAAGAATTTGTATTGTCGCGACCTCACCTCGGGTGCACCATCTAGGGTTTGATTAATGGATTACTAAGCCTAAACTTAGTTCGAGCTCTCCCAAGCCCATACCAATTCACGACTTAGGGTTTAAGTTTGTAGCATGCAAATGATTTTTACTTGGAGTCACCACTAATCTATTTTTTGGTGGGTTAATTAGAAACACAAGTAAAGTAACGGGAGGATTACTTTACTCCTACGAACCAGAGACTATGAGATCTGGGACTTGATTACGTCAGATTTCTCTAACGCCCTTTCGGTACCTTTTCTCTTTTATTTTTTTAAAAAAATTACAGGCAGCTTGCACTGATTTTAATTTACTCCCTAACATGCAATGTGATCATGCGAGTGTGCAATCATTATTTAACATAGAATAAAGCAAAGTGATATATAAATTGCAAGCATAAGGAAGAAATACTTACCTCGAAGCAACGAAAGCATCTGCAACATTAGTTAGAAAATCACATCAACCTAAAAGTGATTTTTAATTAATACGCGATCACTCGAATTTTGGATTTTCTCTTATTTAATGAAGTCTAAAACTAACATGCAATGCATGTAGTGACGTACGAAAGTGTCTAACTATACTAGCATGCAATGTGCAACCTAATATGCAAACTATTTATTACGCAACATTAATTATTTAACTTAACCTAACGCTAGAAAATATTCAATGCAACTATCCTAGCATGTCACGCATTCGAATGACCCTAAACATGCAATGACTAGACATGGAAGATGACCTAATTCTACATGACATGAGCATGGTAATTTTTATTTTTTCTTTTTTATAATCAAAATTCGAAATTAAAACTAACCTATAGTTAAACATGCAAACTATCCTAAAAGAAAATATTCTAACAAGAACCACATCCAACTAAACTATATTTTTTGGGTTTTCTTTTATAAGCAAAATCAATTCGAGCATATGCATCAAGAAAAACATGGCAACAAATCAGGCAGGATATTATCCATATCCATTTAATTTTGGAAACAAATAAAATCGACGAATCGTATCTCGAGCTTGAAATCGGATTGGCCAATATTTCAGAAAATCGCGAATCGTATCTCGGGCGTGAGATCAAATCGACGATTTTTCTGTGCGATTACAAGTCATATTTTGGGCATGAAATCGGACTGACAATCATACGCACGTTGTAAAGTAAGGAAAATTTCCTAGTTCACGAGAGGTCAAGAGATCTTTTGGACATGGGAATATTGATCAAATATTCAACTAAGATTGCAATTCCACAAACTAGGCAATAAAATATGAGAAACTTGTATTAATTAGGATTCTTACCTAATGTTTCCAAATCGGAACTCATCGGACAACGGGACCGGTGAGTTGTGGTGGTGCTCGGCTTAGCTAAGGAACGGTTCCCGATGGTAGCTGAGGCGTTGCCAACCGCAAGATGCAAATAGTGGCAATTGCTTGCCGTTTATACGCTTGCTGGACTTACGTCCCAAAAGTGGGATGTGCTGTCTTCGTTGGATGGGTTCCCTAAGCTTCACTGGTCAACAAGGCAGGAAAAAGGTGAGACGTGAGTGACCTGCAAAGCTAAAGAGAATAATCCTTCTATTCCTTTTCTTTATTGCTCGTCTCCCCCCTCTCTTTGCTAGTGAACTTCGGATTATTCACTGGTATTGCAGGAGTCTCAACAAAACAGCTTGTCAACACGGTGATGGCAACACGGATCAGCTTGGGCGGTGGATCACGAACAGCGGCAGTTGGAGCTTACGACGGCGAGCTCACAATCAATGAAACAATGTGGGAGCCGGTTCTGTCCTGGTCGAGGCAACAGCGAGTGGTGTAGACATCCACACAGCAAGCAACGTCGAGGTAATCGGGACAGCAGCAGCGTCGTCGATTGGAGGCTGGAGGTGCTTTGGCTGGGGCTCGAAGACCTGCAGATACAACCTCCCCTTTCTTCTTTTCTCTCTTTCTCTCTCACTTTTTCTCTATTCTTACGCACATCTCTCTTGTCTTTTCTGTGTTTTTTTTTTGTCCCTTCTTCAGTGTGTGTGGCCCCCTTTTTACAGGTAAAAGGACTGTTATTTAAAGAAATATCATGAATTTGCACGTTGCCTATTTAGCTCTTGTATCTCATATGCAATCTTTTTCCAATATTTCATCTGACACATTTCTTAAATATTGAAAGAATAATGCGAATATTCTCAAGAACATTCTCATATTCCCGGGAATATTCTCATATTCCAACTCGTCACCCCTTAACGAGAATATTTCATTCGACACATTCCCTGAATATTGAAAGAATAATGTGAATATTTTCGGGAACATTCTCATATTCCAACTCATCACCCCTTAACGGGCCTAGCCAAATTTTCTTTCACCGTGGGCTTAGTCCAATTTATTAAATTAAAGCTTAGAACCATCAATTGAAGCCCATTTACCACATGTCCAATGTAAATACAATAATAAATACTCCTAAAACTATATGCTAAGCAATTTAATCCTAATATTTTTTTTGTTTAGGGGTTAAAATTAATCCCTAAATTTTTTGTGCATTAAATTACGAATAATCAATCAAAATTTAGGTGTCAACATGTATTACCATTATAAATTATAAATTGTTGATTTTGGAGGAAGCTGAGTCTGATCAGTTTGTTGGAATCACATTCCCACCGTACCTCGGGCCTTTGAAAACCCAAACAAAAAGTGAGTGCCAATATTCCAAAACAACTCTAATAAAAGGTGGATTGGGCTTTCCTCAAGCCCTATGTCCAGTCCATGTATGTGAAATGGATGTGCAATTGCTACGAACCTATGAATACAACGTACATCTTCTAATAGTCAAAACTTTAGATTCGGGTCTACAATATATATAAGCGAACTCATTGGATTTCAACCTTCGAACTTTGCCAAAAATTTCATTGCCGCCTAAGCCTTCTATTGAGATAAATTGTGAAAGTATGTTACAATATAATGGCCAATCAAATGATAGTTATGTTAAAAACTAATCTCATGAAATTTTCCTATCTTCTTTTTCTTTTCACACGCATAAGCGTGTGTGCTTATTCTCTTTTATTTGTGTGTGTAAGAAAGAGTTGTATGAATTCATATGATTAAATTTGGTGTGCATGGACATTGGCATAGAAAGGATCATGTGTGCGGGCAGAAATATAAATGGTCATGCGAATCGGTGTCCCTTAGTAGATTAATGAACTTTTATTATGTGTATAAATGGGAATGCAGGTGTATGTGCTTGAAATTGCGATCTTTGAAAGAATGTAGTTCATAAAATATTTATTGTGTGATCATATTATGTGCACACTAAGATGGTATACAATGAACTATCCTACATCTTTTTTCCTCTTATATCAACAGAAAAGCTTGGGTGTCCTTTGAGCACCCAACTAATTCTCACCGGGTGTGACAATTTCCTCATTCCACACACATACAGTAATCATTGAAGATAATTACATCTATGCTCCAAAGAGATACATAGGAATGTCGTGAGTGTGATGGATCAAATCCATGTACTCAACGAAAAGGAGAAGCACGTGCGCCGTTTGCAAAATTTACCTACTTCTATTGAAGTAAGTTGAGCATCAAATTGCTTCTCCATCTAGATACTAGCGGTATTTGAATGTTCCAGCACCTTCCTCTATGCACCAATCAAAATGATTTCATTTGTAAAACAACTCTTCCTAAGGACTCCCTCAACCACTGGCAACTGCTCTATTGAGAATACGAAAAATTCCAAATGGGTCGATGGACGTGGGGCTTTGTCCCTGATTGTTGACTTCCTAAGTAGACTTTCAAAAAGTAGTTCCTCTCTGCCGCCTTGTGTAGCTATGGCCTTCCAGCTCTTAAACCCTAAACCAAATCCTACCAAAAATCCCATTTCTCCACCATGACTCTGCCCTAACTTTCTACAGCTCCGTTCCTATTAGATGGCAATTGCAACTTTAGTGTTTCTTCTTCCTTTGATTCTTGTCTGAACCTCGATCAATTTCCCACTATTCCATTACCATTCTCACAAATTTGACTCAAAACCCATGTCAATCTGTACAAATCACTAGTTTATTTCCGTGGCTTGTTGGATTTCTAGAAGTTCTGTCCTCCATCTCCAAAGTATGAGTTAAAGCTCGTAGGCGCATCCTGAGAGGGTTCCTAGCTACTGAAAAACGCTTGAAAATTGCTGAAGAAGAAGGTGCAGTGGGACATTTGGCACATCTCTACAATAAATTGGGTAAGTTAATGTATGAAAATGATGGGCATATTCTAGATGAGGAACTTTTATAGGAGCAAATTATGGAATGTCGCTCTTCCCTTGTTGGGCAAACTCTACCAAAACCCTAGCATAAGTTTCCAAGCACTTCAAATCGCTATGAGAAAGGCATGGAGGAGTGAGCATGTGGAAGTACAACCCCTAGAAAATGGTATACTCAGCTTTGTATTTCATAATGAAGGGGATAAGAATTGTGTATTGAGGGAGGTCCTTGGTCTTTTTCTAATCATTTACTACTATTAAAATCATGGGAACCAGATACTCCTCTCCATTGTTATGAGTTCAAGAAATGTGCCTTTTGGGTTAGAATATTTGGACTCCCACTAGAATGGAATTCTGAAGGTATGATCAAGAAATTGCAAGCTCAATGGAGAAAGTATTAGATGTGAAAGTAGATGCCTGAGATCCTGAATTTTAGAAAATTGGGAAAGCAAGAGTGGAAATAGACATGGAGGCTGAACTAAGAGTCAAACAATTAATGCGACATGGAAACAAGAAAGTATGGCTTGATTTTAAATATGAGAGGCCGCCATTCTTTTGTTACTCCTGTGAGAAGATTGGACACTATGCCAATTACTGCAAAGACAAACCCTATGATGAAGAAAAGTTCACAATAGACTTGGAGGATGTTTTGGGAGTTGGTTGAAAGTTGAAACTATAGACCATAGCCCCTTTTGGAAAGTATTCTATCAGAAGGAATCAACAGTAGAAGAAACCAAAGAGATTTTAGGTTTGAAGCTTTTTGGCTTGAGAGTAATGAGTGGAGGAAGGTGGTGCAAAAAACTTGGAGCTCTCTAACTTAGTTTCAAAAGGATTTAGTCGAGAAGTTGCAAGCTATACAATTTGCCCTTTCCAAATGGAGTAAGAAGAAATTTGTGAATGGACAAAGGAAAATCAACTTGTTGAAACAGGAAATGGAGTGGATCACATATATTATACAAGACCCTTTGACAAAGTGAGATTCAAAAACCACAAGATGACATTGATGACTTATGGAGGCAGGAAGAGATGTTTTGGGGGATATGATCTATAGTTGATTGGCTGAGGTGGGGAGATAGAAATACACAGTTTTTTCATCCGACTACCATTCAAAGGAGGCAAAGGAACAAAATCTCTATATCGCAAAATTCAAATAATACATGGTTGTTTGAGTAGAACCAATTGAAAGAACATATTCTGCTTTTCTTTCAAGAGTTATACCAATCCTATGGCCCCCAAAAATTTTCACCAATCTTGGGTCAAGTACCTTGGGTAGTAACAAAAGATATGAATCACATGTTGCTGGCTGAAGTAACCTTAGAAGAAGTGACAAAAGCACCAAGGCCTGATGGCCTTAGTGGATTATTTTATCAACAACATTGGGAAGATATTAAATGTGATATTCTAAAGGAGGTGAGGAATTTCCTAAACACTGGATCCCTTCCACCAGATTTGAACAAAACACTCATCTCTCTTATCCCGAAAGTTTTGAACCCAGAGAAATCATATCATTATCGTCCAATTAGTTTATGCAATTTTGGCTACATTTTTATCTCAAAAGTGCTAGCTAATACACTCAAACCGCTCCTACCATAACTTATTGCAGTGGAACAAAGTGCTTTCGTCAATGGAAGGCAAATTTAGGATAACATCTTTATTGTCAAGGAGGTGTTGCATCAAATCAGAATCCAAAAAAGAAGAAAGAAATTTCAAGTGGTTCTGAAATTAGATATGAAGAAGGCCTCTGATCGAGTGGAATGGGATTTCTTGGAGGCATGCTTGATTAAAATTGTTTTTGATGAAAAATGGGTGGGATGGATTATGCAATGTGTTACTATGGTTTCATTTAGCATTAAGTTTAATGGAGAGCCTCTACAATACTTCGAGCCTTCAAGAGGAATCAAACGAAGGGACCCCTCATCGCCCTACCTTTTTATTCTTGTGGCAAATGTATTGTCCTCATTAATGAAGACAACTGTGGACAGTGGTAGCATTACCGGAGTCAAACTGAACAAGTGGTGTCCCACCCTCTCTCATTTACTCTTTGCGGATGATTCAATACTCCTCCTAAATAGTACAATTTTAGAGTGTCAGAATTTGGCATTAATTCTAAATCAATATTGCCTAGCATCTGGACAAGCCACAAACTTTAACAAATCGGGGATCTTTTTTAGTAGGGGCTGTCCTCAGACTTTGAAAGACAATATGGCAAGGGAATTGAGAGTTCCAATTATCAACAAAACTGGAAAATATCTTGGGATTCCTTCAGATTGGGGAGCGTCAAAAAAACAAAGTTTCGCGTGGATTATTAGAAGAGTTAGTTCAAAATTGGAAGGTTGAAAGGAAAAGCTAATATCCAAAGTTGGAAAAGAAGTGTTGCTTAAAACGATGGTTCGTTACCACAATATGCAATGTCCATTTTTAAGATCCCGGTTTCTATTTGTAAGGCTATTGAACATAAAATTGCCTCGGTCTGGTGGAAGACTAATGACTTGAAAGCTGGAATTCGCTAGAAAAGATAGGATATTCTGAAGACAAGAAAGGATAAGGGTGAAATGGTATTTAGAGATTTCCTTTCCTTCAATAAAGCAATGTTAGGAAAGTAAGCTTGGCATTTATGTCGAAACCCAACCTCTCTGGATTATCTTGTTCAAGGGACTTTATTTTCCCCATATAGACTTTTGGCATGCAAAAAACGGACAACATCCATCTTGGGGATGGCAAAGTTTGCTCCTAGGTAGAAATTCCATATCATCTCAAGTTACGTGGGCAACAGAAGATGGATCTCATAAAAATCAGGGAGGATAAATGGCTCAAGAGGGGCATTATAGGAGGACTTGCTAATAGAGACGAACCTTATTTTGTCTCTAACCTCATTGTTAAAGAGGAAGGTAGATGGGATGAATTGGTACTAACACAATATTTCGAGGATCGATTAGTAAAAGAGATCCTTGCTATCCTTATCAAACCTCAAACAGAGAAAGATCAGCTTGTATGGACTCAAACTCAGGCAGGCGAGTACACAGTCAAAAGTGCATACAAATATGTCTAGGAGAAAGTAGAGAAACATAACAAAAACCAAGCCTCTACTTCTTTTCAACCTTCCCCACCCTATGGACAGATATATGGAAATTGCACTGTCCACGCAAAATTAGAGTTTTCATGTGGAATTTACACCAAAATGCTCTCCCAACTAATGACAACTTATTTCAAAGGAAAATTACACCTGATCCCACACGTTCCTTATGCTACCGAAATAGGGAAATCGTGGAGCATTTGTTTTTGTTATGCCCTTGGACGAACGAAATATGGTCCAACCCTATGCTGAACATCCACATCTCAAGTCAAGGACTCACTTGAATTGAAGATTGGTTCCGCATATTGAAAGAATGGGGGAGTAACTCACTGGATCTAGAACTAGTGGCCGCAACATTGTGGCACATGTGGAAGGTGCACAACCAAGCTGTCTTCAAAAATAGGAAACTAGATACAAATACCCTACTTGATTCTGTCCTGGCAGTTCTCAAAAGCTTCAATAGATGGAACCCTAAGTTGAGCATATGTGGAAACAGAGCAAATGAACCATTACAGACTTGAAACCCAACGCCGAATGGAGTTCACAAAATAAAATAGATGGAGCATACGAACTTGGATTAGTAGAGGGCTTGGTCGCCTACGTTTGCCGTGACTTTGCTAGAAAAATGTTGGACGGAGCTGCTTGTTTGGTGATGGTGTCGTCTCCCCTGATGACCGAAGCCCTAGCTTTGTTGGAAGCCCTCAACCATTTCTATCCTAAAAGGCACGAAGCCTTTGTACTTGAGTCTAAAAATTTAGTGTAACATCCTGAAAATCGACCCCATTTTAGGATTTTATAAAAGGGCAATATTAGTCGAAGGCCTGGCAGTACAAATTTTCCGAACTGTGTATTCATGGGATAATGGATTACAAAGAGGCATTGATAGGAAATGATTCGCGTACGACTCGCAATTTCGATCAGGAACGAATCCTTCGACCATGAGGACCTGGGCGGGAACGATATCCTCTAAGTACTAGACTATTAAGGAAACGGAAATAAATCAATTCGGCAGAAGTACGAAGTCGAACTACGGGTGATTTCCGCACGACTTCGATACGAACTACAAACGACATTAAACCGAATCATTTTCATCTAGTACTCGGAATTATCAATTGAGCCCCCGGGATCACAAAAATCGAGGGATGTCCTTGACTCGAGAGTTAGCGTAAACGTGGTTCAAAGAATGGTTGACCATGGGTCAGATGTGAGGAAAGTCCAAAAAGGGCGCTCGATAATCCAAATTGTACTACGGTCGCAATCGACTCAATTTGGCCCCGATTTTTAATCCGATTTTGGAAACTGACTTCTCAGTAATGTCAGGACTATATATTTGGATGTCGCCTCATTTATTTTGGAATTTTCTGTTGGACACGGAAGCGTCGGAAAAATGAAAATTGGACCGAGTTTTGGGCCCGCGGGTGGGCCGGCCCAAGACCGGCAACCCAATGGGCCTTGCACCCATTCAGCCCAGCCCAAGAGGGGCCCAAGTTGGCCAAGTTCCCCTCCATTTCCAGCCCATGGGCTTCTCTCTTTTGGCCTTTTTGCTTTTGTGCCCAAGTGGGCTTTGTTTATGCTTTGTTTGTGCTTGTTTTTGATTGGCCCTTCAAGCAAGTGGCTTGCCCACTTGCCTTGGCTCTTATCCTTGACCAGCAGCCTCTTCTCTCTCCTCTTTCTCCCCTAAAATTTGTGCACCAGCCAGCCCTCACTTTCTCTCCCTTTTTCTCTTCCTTTTCTCTTCCTTTTCTCTTCCATTTCTGGTGTTCTTTGCTGTCCATGCCGTTTTCCAGCAAGAAAATGGCCTTGCCGCCATCACCGGAGCCGCCGCAACCGCCCAAAGTGTAGTCCTGGAAGTTAGGAAGCCAGCCGCGCACCCCCGGTCACCCCTGGTCACCGTTAGCCGCCCCTTTCGGCCTTTTCCGCTCAGCTGCACCGGTTCCTCATGAACAGTAACCAGCACTGTTTTTGGCCCGTTTCGGCCATTGTTTGTCGTCCGTTGCCATCCCTGAGCTTACCCCTCGTAGCCCTCGTTCCCCTCTACACGCCGGTGTCGCCGGATTTCCGATCCAAGTAAGTTAACTTCCTAATCCTTGTTTAGGGGTTAATCTTGCTTAGGCGTTAATTAGTTTAATTTTTGTGCTTGGTTAATTATGGGTTAGTTTGTTAATGGTGGCTGAGTTAATTAAGCTGACTAGGGTTAGATTAATTGGCCATAGTTAGTTTTAAAAGTAACTAGGGTTAATTAATTAAAGAACTAAGGTTAGTTTTAAAGTAACCAATGTTAGAATTTAACTATGGTTAGGTTAGATTAACTAGGGTTGAGTTAATTTGTTAACCATAGTTAATTTTATTTATTTTTATTTATTTATTTAATTTTAGACGAATTTACTGTTCACGGATTACTGTTCATGTAGAAGCTAATTTTTGGCTTATTTTGATGTGTTCTTGGTTGTTATGATTTATTGAAGTGCCGATTGTTAATTATACTTGTGAATATTGATGAAATGCGTGATCGAATGCTAATTGGAAATTGGATTTTGGAATTGTCGAGTGAGATCGCATGACATATTGCGTGAGTTATCAGAAATGACATGTCGCATGAGTATGGGTGATGTTGCATTCACGACAGAGCAAAGAAAAGAATGGATTGTTTGATGATGTGTTGCATGGTCACATTAAGAGAAGAGCCCGGCGCTGCCAGTAGACCGCCAACCCTTGGGGTTGTGCCGTGGCCTTTTGGTCGTCCTGACTTCGGTCGGTTGCCTGACAGTGGTCAGTTGCGGGGCTGCGGTAGTGAGCGGGCCCCATGCTCCATAGGGAATGTCGTCAATGGGAGAGAGCCCATGACATTGATGTGCCTCATGGGGGAGGACGATGCCTGGTCTTTGACTGGTAGACCACCAACCATAAGGTTGTGTCATGGCCCTAGTGATCGTAATAATCGGAGCATATGTGTGGATGTGAGGCATGAGAAAGTTGTGTGAGATGCTTTGATTATTCGCATGCTCTTAATGTCGTGATGGATTAAATGACAGTTTCTGCAGGTCGCGTGTGCCAAGGCCAGGTAGGGTCGCCTATGATTGCACCTATGTATTAAACTGTCTTTTGTGGTTATTTCTCTGAGGTGGTATTGCACTGATTGCTGTATTAGGTTGTATGTTAAACTCCCGAGGCGAGCGGAGTTCATAACCGGGGCTTAGGACTTTAACTTGCTGAGTTTATCTCAACCCGTCGTAGTTAACATTTTCAGGCCCTAGATGATGCAGTACCGAGGATCGAAGAGAGCGATTCCTCTGAGGTTCGTGAGTAGGCAGTTGTAGCCTATTTCCTTTTTGATGAGCCTTCCCCCACTTGTACAAGGTTAGGTTAGCTAGGCCGGTCCTTCTTTGAGTAGGCCTTAGCTTGTAGCCTGTAGTAAGGCGTGTATGTATTTGCTGGTGTGCTGGCTAACCTTCAGATATATAAAAATGGTGTTGTCTTTCCTCTGCTGCTATTGCTGCTGTCTCTATTGTTTGGTTTGGGAGTTGTTCATTTCCGCATGTGCTTAATTACAAGATAAAATGAATTGGTCGACGATAGTACCTGGGACGTCGTATTTTAAGACCTCAAGTGAAATGGGATTGCCGCGAGCTCGAGAGTCGAGGCGTGACATTTAGACTTAGTCAATGCTTTTAACAGTCCAGGTCAACTAAGTTGGGAGATTCACATGCTTGTCTTGAAGTGCAAAGACAAGATATGATGTTTCTCTAATATCCAAATTGTGCATCATTTTAGACTCTGTTCGTTTTATGAAAAATAACTTCCAGAAAAATATTTTCCGGATCTTCTGACTTTCGTTTCACGGAAAATGAATTATTTGGGGAAAACATTTTCCATCAAAGGAAAAAAGCTTTCTAAAATAATGGAAAATGTTTTCCACTGTTGAGAAAGAAGAAAGCATTTTCCATACCATTTTTCACCTCACTTTCTTTTACCAAACATTTTTTTCTTTTTTTCTTTTTCTAAAAAATCGATATTTTAATTATTTTTAATCTTTTTCCTTTTATTTTTTTCTTTCTCTTGTTTCATCTTCTTCATTTGGTTGATCACTAGCCACAACGACAGTCGTCAGTCAGCAACCGGCCTCAAGTGAGTTGGAGCCTCACCCTAGGCTGGTAAAGCTCCAGCTCGCCTGATCCTCTTGAGACTTGCCAGCCTATGGCGAGGCCAAGCTCACCTGATGCTGGCGAGCTCAAGCCCTGCTAAAATTTGGTGAACCTGGCCAGGGCGAGGCTCAAGCCCCACCCAGTTCACCGGATTTGGCGAGGTCTAAGCTCGTTGGACTAGCCTCAAGCAAGCTTAGGCCTCACCAAATCCGGCAACCTAGGCAGGGCTTGAGCCTCGCCCAAGGTTGCTAGAAGTTTGCCGACCTCTAGCGACCTTGAGTGAGGCTCGAGCCCTACCTAGGTCACCAGGTTTAACAAGGTCCAAGCTCACCAGTGTTGGGCGAGCTTGGCCTCGCCTAGTCAGGCAAGGCTCCAGCTTGCCTGTGGCCAGTCACCGACCCCTTCTATGGCCGGCATTCGGCCAAAGAGAGAAGAAGATGAAAAAAAATATAAAATGATTTTTTTAAATAAAATAGTTAAAAATCAATTTAAAAAACAAAATAATAATAAAATTATTCAAAAAGAGTGTGTGAAGGAAAATGAAGGAAAATATTTTCTTCACCAAACAGTAGCACTTCATTTTTAGGTTTTAGACAAACACCGGAAAATAATTATATTTTCCTGAAAAATGACTTCTTAGAAAATATTTTCCAAAAATATTAGATTTTTTGCGAAATGAATGGAGCCTTAAAGAAGCCAAGTATGTAGCGGACTAGGTTGCTAAAGCTCACAAGAGAAATTACTTACCTCTAAATTCGGCTTTGTCTCCTCCCAAAGCACTTTGGGAGCTTTTATGTAATGACGCCCATTTAACCCACCTACCATCTTTGCTAGGTGAATCAAATATTTCCATTTCTCACCACAAAAAAAAAAAAAAAAAGACTCGAACTCCCAATCGACATTATTCTCAGATTGTTCTTGTTACACTGTCACTACGCGCTTGTACCTACGTGAATGTAGAGCTCGAGCACTAACAGATTCGATAATTTTTCCCACTAATTAAAACCATCAGTGCCCAAAACAAAATCCGCCACGACCAACTCCGTTACGGTAATCAAGATCCCGAGGTCAAACGTCGTGATGCCATCAACGACGACTCTCTCTTTGGTCGTCCTTGGCAACCTAAAACACGAGAGAGACTTTTTTGTGACAAGTCAACTGCTCGCATCACGCGAAAATTCAGTCTCCAAGCATGGAAAAAAAGCAAGCTCAGCCAACGCATGGCTGATAATTCCGAAGGAAGCGAAGCATTTCTAACAATTTCTATGCGCTTGGAAGAAATTTTAACGCTACATTCTAACTCGAATGAGATTTTTGATGTGTAATGTATTCAATACGCAAAATTATTTCGACTGCACAGTTAATGACGGATTAGGTGCTGGCAATGGCCGTTGCATGCTCTAACTCCCGATGCTTGGTTCATTTTGTTAGCAAATTTAAATGCCAAAATCTACGAAAATTTCATGCAAATTTTCACCTCTGCTCATTGAGCTATGGTTTTGCAAAACTTCTTTTCTCTCACTCGCTCAATCTAAGTTTCTATGCATTAAAGTGCACGTGTGAGAGTGTTAGGCGAAAGAAATCTCACATGAAAATGTAATGTGAAACAATTAATATATCATAATTGGCTAATAATTCACTAGCTTAACATTTGAGTGAATGTGAGTTCAATTGGACATGTTGATGGATTTGAATTTAGACTCTCTTGTGGAGACCTCTTCAAGTGAAGGTATCCGGCTTTTCCTATGTTGACCAATAAGTGAAAATAGAGCCAATGGGTGATGATGGTAACCCACTCCCAATATGTATCAGTGTCTAGTGATTATCTCAAGGAAGGAAAATCTCGGATGTAACTTCCTAATCAAGGTGGTGGATGGTATCCCCTCACTTCCTGCCAAGCTTGGCTTGTCGAGGCGATTAAGGTGGAGTCTGAAGGTTGGATTTGTTCTCAACATTTGCCCAACTTGCCCGGACCAAGGTGGAATTTTCTAATTAGAATGATGTTGGTGCAAAACAACACCTAGATTAACAAGGAGCTGGTATAACACACGAGGCTCACACGTGAGAGATGAATTTGTTAAAGCGTACATGTGAGGGTGTTGAATGAAAGAAATCTATCGTCTAGATATATTATAATCGGCTTATAAGTCATTGGCTTAAATTTTTAAGTGAATTAGACTCTTTTGTTGACTTTTTTAGATGAAGGTATTGGGTTTTTATTACACATCCACGTCCCTGTGCTCTGTCCATCACCGTGTGCGGGTCCTCTCATGCATGGCCATGATCTCATTATCACATGCATGGAAGTTGGGGATAAGAACCAAGTCAATTCCGCGGGTTGTCGAATCTGATGGGTTTGTTAGGGCGGCATTGACCTTTGTCGTGCGCAAAGGGGAGGGGAGACACTTTTTTCGAGCGTCCTAGGCTCAGCTATTCTGTCTTTCTTGCAAGGATTTGAGTAGTTTATTTTTATCCAATAGGTGTGCGCTTACGACAGCAAACTGAGACCATTTGGAAATAAAACCTTTCGAAGGCTGCTTAGCATCAAAACAAGCAATTTACGACGTTGAAATTGGCAAAAACATTTTCCGAATGATCGCAGCATGCATTGGCACAAGTGACCATGTTCGTCCGCTTTTGGGACGATATGACGAGCCTTTTCTTTATTAGTTTTTCCGTGTTTGTTATGAAACAATTTACATAAATCCTAATGGTTCTCTAGAGTCAATGTAGGTACCTATAGGGACCCTAGAGGCCCCTAATCAAACAGCCAGATCCCTAGTCAGCCGCTCCCCGTATTTTTGTCATAGTGAGTTCTTAAGTCGAAGTAATGCTCCATATATTCTGTGAAAAATAAATAATTTAAAAATATTTTTTAATCACTTTGAATAATTAGTTAATGAAAAGTTTTTCATTATCGACAGCAATTTAATATTAATTATCTTTGTGAATGATGTATAATATTTGTCGTTTTTTCATTTTTGTAAATAATACAATCGATCATTTTAAAAATAATATTTTCTAAATTATTTACTTTTTGTGAAACAAATGTCCCCTAATATTAAATATTACTTCTTGACACAAAATCATTATTCACAATGCAAATGTAGCAACAACAACAACAAAAAAGCTACTCATACAAAGTTTATCATAATACGTTGAAATTGATAGGTTGACGATATGGTGATCACACGTGAGGGAGGGTAGCGTTGAAGTACTACTCTCACCTTTACCTTCTTCAACTCACAACTTGAACTCTACACAAAGTTAGTGGGAAAATTACCCGATCACTCATAAACTTATAATACGGATACCAATTCAATAATAAATCTTTCAATTTTGCCAATTTAATCTTAAACCTTTACAAGAAATTCCAAAGTAGTCTTTCAGTTATATTTGCCAAAAATTGCTAAAATTATATAAATTCATACTTAATTTAACCATTACCTATGGTGCATGTATTGTTAATTTCTTGACGTGACATCATATTTGTGTTTGTGCCAAAATTTTGCTCGTTAGTCGTGTGCTAGTTCGTTGTTAAACAATTATCTATGCATTTCCAAACTTATGACGCAAGCTAAGTCAGTGGTGATTTTTGTCATGAAGGTAGGTTGTTAGCAACATCCCTAATGTAAATTAAACAACTGATGTCTCAAACTTTTTCAAAATTCCTTACGCATTTTGATATTTTTGTTCATGGATTAAGAAACAATCGTAGAAAAACTTTAGGTGAAACAATTATATGTGTTAGTATTGCTAGAAAGCACTTTGGACCGGCTTCTAGTAGATGGTCGTGAGAATCATGATTTATAATGTACGATGGACGATTTGCAATCCTAAATCTACTAAACAATGCCAATTGCACAAAAATCGGATTAGAGGTAAAATCGTGGTAGGATTGCTTGTCAAGATCGTAAGATTATATTCCTGCACGTTAGTTCACAAAATTAGCTCATAATAAGTTAATTTTGGTCTAAAATCAGTAAAGCCGAGCCTGGAATATTTAACCCAAAACTCCAAATAACACTTAGGCAGCAAATTTGTTTGTACTGCTAATGATGACTTTTGTGAGTGATAATTAATTTGATGAGGAAGGTCGAGGAGACCGGCTACAATCTCAATCAAGATGTCGAGATGGCAACTGCTAATTTATTCTAGATTTTCTTTTAATTAATTTTTTTGTGTGTGGGCTTTTGAGTCATACTAGCGAATTTTCTTTATTTAATGTAGTATTATCTTTTTTACCTGCTTGATATGAACATGACATTATGGAAGTATGGTGTAATTTAAACCAGTGGTAGTGAAGTTTTTCCATGCCAGACCGTTTTATAGTACCAACAAGGACTTCTTTAATTTGTTCCTCTGACTTAAAATAATCTGAGTGATTATTTTTTTAGCACTTTTCAATTGTTGGAGATTTTATGATCCGATCTTTCAGGTCACATACTGATCTTACTTAAAGATAGGATCTTAGTGAGCCTGTACGGCAATTAATAAACCAATAATCCTTGGTCTCTGCTGAATGTCGCAATGAAGAATTAATTCTTAATATTCATTCCAACGTTTGATTACTGTTTGGTAATCTGTCTGCGCCATGCTTTTTCGTATTCTTAAATGGGAGAAAAATCCATATAATCAACCTTTAATTGATGGATTAGGTATTTAAAGGAAATCACATGTAACTCTAATCACGTCCACGCCGGAAACTACAATTTCCTATAACTAGAAACGACCTATCAATTTTCACTGTCCAACCGGAAGATAAAGAGTTTGCTTTAGCTTGGACGAGCTAAGTTAGTCCAATTTGCCGTTGCTGCTCTTTCTCGTGCACTACAAGTTAGCACTACTGTTACTAACGTCCCTTTACGATTTTCAGTCCGTAAAACTTCATTTAATTAGTTGGGAACTATAATCTCAAAAGCAGCAGCTTGAATTTCCACAATGTTGTGTTCATTTAGTCATGTCCAATCACACGCAATTTGGCTGGTAAATCTTAACCCAGCATCGTAATGATATAAGGACCGCCAAAACAACTTCTCCGACAATGGACCAGGAGGATGCCTCCCCGGTGATAGGTGAAATTTTAAATGAATTTAGTGCATGTGAGCCCGGATGATGAGATGAGCTCCACTTGGGATCTATATAATTCGGTGCATGTGAGCTAAGCTAACATTCATTAATATCGACAGTTTACGTTTACCCTTGAAATGGGAAAAAACCCTAATATTATGCATATTTGCCTTGTTAGTTCCGGTAAGAAGAACGCATTGGAAAGGTGTGCCTTGACTCCACTCTCTAAAATACAAGTCTTCACACTTAAATTAGAATGTTGAAGCATTATCGCAACTTGCAAATGCTCTTTAATATAGAAGCTAGGTGTACTCTAGAGGAGAAGGAAATAAGAAGACTTTTGCCGCTTCATGGATGCTGCCGCTTTAGTTTACTGAGTAGACTTCAATACAAATGTATGTCGAGTTTAGCATCTCCTTTGCATCCTTTGCACTATCATGTGCTTTCCTCCTATGACATGCTACTTACTGATTTGTCGATTTTAATAAGTAACTTTATTTAACGTTTTCTAATAGATTGTTTGAAAATTATAAATTTATTAGCCAACAGGGTACCCAATATTCTATTTCTATTTTGATCTTTCTTTGGTGAGTTTTTCATTTTGATTTTTTTCGTGATTTTTCAAAAAGCAATTTGATACTTTTTTTAATTAATTAGTTAATAAGTCAATTAAAAACTTGTTTATACTTTTATAAAATTATTAGCCAACATAACACCCAACATTTTTATTTGATTTTTTTATTTCTTTAGTGAGTTTCTCTTTTTTATTGCATCTTTGATTTGGCAAATAGATTTAAATTGTGTTAATTCTCTTTCTCTATAATATACTTTTGACTGGAGAGATCGTACACATTCCTTATAGCAAAAGAACAATGCATCAAGACTCAAGAGACCTTGTAAAATTAGAAGAATCCTTTATTCTTACGATATTATCAATATTACAGGGAATTTTGTATTGACCAGATGCCACTTTGGCTATGATTCTAACTCAATGTCGAATCCAAATTCCAATATCAACCTAAATATATGAATGATACAATTTGTATGCATTATTATTGTGAGATTAGTTGAATCATAAGCCCGTTTTCTATATTATAAAATTAGTGTGGTGCGACATACTCATAAGTCATAACAAAGTATAAAATCAATACGTAGACCAAAGTAGATTGTTGCACGTAATGAAAACCAAGATAGCTGAAGATATTCATGGCGGCTTATTCAACTTATTAATGCCTCAGGATCTTTCATCTTACTTACTAAGAACATATACAGTTTCTTTTCCCAATGTGAAATCTTCCTATTTTCCAAACCGCCAATTAGCATAAATCTGATTGAGGATACAATAACAAGAAAAATCCAACTAAACGCGTTCTGAAGGAAAAAAATTTCCTCCAGTCCTTACGTAATCAGGATTTTGTGACTTGGCAGGGTTTAGAATAGTTAACGTGCTCCGAATGCAAAACCTAGGGTTTCAGTTTGAATGTAAGAATGACAGGCTGATGTTTGTGTCCAGAAGATGACGATAATGACACAAAAATCACGGCAATCTCTCGTTGAAATTTTTTGCCGAAAATCAATTAACTAATGAGATTAATACCAGGTGGTATTAGTTCGGTTTATAATAATAATTACCATGTGATCGAATAAAGCGTAAATAGATATATAAACAGTTAAATTTTATATACTAATGTTATTAATCTCTGTTTTTTTTCTTATTTAAATTCTGTACAGCACTTTTGGTAACGGAACATTTCAAAGGACGATGACGACAAACCAAAAGCATATTGGAGGGTTCTTAGCATGAAGTACCGGTGCATTTGGCATTACATAAAACTTGATTGACCATTATATAAAGTTGGACAATAAAATAATCCCCCCAATGAAGAAATCTGTGATTTGCTTTTTCTCTCTATTTGCCTGCAGCTTAATCACGTAGCATAATTGAATTAAATAAAGATGATGGGAACGTTCAAAACCACTCCAAAAAAGGTAGAGAGAGAGAGAGGGTAGAACAAACCCTAGAAGAGAAACAGCGGTGAACAGTGAGGGAAAGTGAGGGTACGTAGAAGACTTTTTGTCCTCAAGAACATCCCATTCAACCGCTCTTCCTCCTTATATATCTTGTTATATCTCATCCACTTTCTTATAACAATCCAAAGAAGTTTTTAATCTGTATTGATCTTCATCAAAAAGTCATCCTTGTCTCCAAGAACGAATTGATCAAACAAGAAGAGAGGAAGAAATCTCTGGGCGGATATGGGTCGAGCTCCATGTTGCGACAAGGCCAACGTGAAGAGGGGACCGTGGTCTGCTGAAGAGGATGCAAAGCTCAAGGATTACATCGAGAAGTATGGCACAGGAGGAAACTGGATTGCTCTTCCTCAGAAAATTGGTAAAATGTTAAAAGTTGATCAGTTTAATTTGCTAGGGCATAAGGTCTTATGGAAGCAACAAGCTAAGTGCAAGATCTTTTTCATGTAGGCCTTAACAGATGTGGGAAGAGTTGCAGATTGAGATGGTTGAATTACTTGAGACCCAACATCAGGCATGGTGGGTTCTCTGAGGAAGAAGACAACCTAATCTGCAGCCTTTACATCAGTATTGGAAGCAGGTCTCTCTCTCTCTCTCTCTCTCTCTCTCTTGCTTGCATGTGCTTTTTGGAATTTTGAGCTTTAACCCTTTCTCTCAGTCTTCAATCTTCAACTGGTTGTCCTATTTTACTTCTCCAGTGATGTCACTTTAATTTGGAGTTGTTGAAATGAGATGCTTTGCTTTTGGTTTTCTGGATCAAAGTTTCTTATTGATTTCTCAGTGCGATTGCTGATCTTGTTGTTTGGGATTCTAAACGCTGAGGATCATTTTTGTTTTTAGCCCTCATCTCTGTCCCCTTTGCTCATCCATGAAGCTATTGCCAACTATCATCAGCAGTTCAATTTCTATATTTCAGGATTCTTTTACCTCTAGGTTTTGGAGGAAAAACAATATTCCTATTTCTTTTTTTCTTTTTTTTCATCTTCGAAGATGATTGTTCTGTTCAGCTGAAAAATGTTTCAACATTTCAGGTGGTCCATAATTGCAGCACAATTGCCTGGAAGAACTGATAATGACATCAAGAACTACTGGAACACCAAATTGAAGAAAAAGCTTCTGGGTAGGCGAAGGCAGTCTTTGCTTAACTGTTCATCTTCCACGAAAGATGCAAACAGTTCCAATGATGCTAAAAGTTCACAGACCTTGAGCAATTCTGCCCTAGAAAGGCTTCAGCTTCACATGCAGCTTCAGAACCTTCAGAACCCTTTCTCTTTCTACAATAATCCAGCACTTTGGCCCAAAGTACCTCCTCTATTGCATGAAAAGATAACGCAAAACCTTCAGATCTTGAATGAAGGTCCTCATCTGCTGATGCAACCTTCCCTCTCTAGAAGTTCATCGCCCAAAAATGACCAAAAGGCCAAGACACATGAGTCCTCACCTGCTGCCTCTCATTCAGCTCCTAGTGATTTTGCCAATCTCAGCTTCAATGATGCTGATTTCAATGAGTTAGTAAATTCCATGACTAACTGTGTTTCATCTTCAGACTACCACATCTCGTTTCCCGACATCGGAGTTAATTTGATTGATCAACCAAATAGGATACAGTTTCTGCCAGATCCCATAATCCACACTGAGCTAAATGATTCTCTCAACTACAATAAATCTGATGGATCTATGTCCCAGCAGAATCAGGTAGATGAATTTGATTGTTTCAAGGACATGAATGGTACTTCAAGAGGCACATTGCAGGCTTTGTGGTGTGATGATGAGTACAATGCGCAATCGGCATCCTCTTATTCTTGGGATTCAACTTCGGCATTCCTATGTGAGGGCATATCCCAAGATTATGGTTTTGGCTATAACATGTAGTGGTGGGTATAAACCTACACTTCTGTGAGGTTTTATTTCTCAATCATAATAAGACATGGAAACTATGGTGCTATAGACAGCAATGCTTGTATATCATATGAATAATGTGGATCCAGGTTTTACGATTATTGTTTGACCTAGATTATGCAAAAACTACCATGCATTTGTTCATCTTTTTTTCCAATAATGTACATTATACGTATTGGTGTCAATCCATTGACACCAAGGAAGCAAAACTAGTTGATATTTCCTTTTCTTTTGATATGTACCACAAGATAGATCTTCCGTTATCTTCTATATGAGCAACCGTGTAGATAAATAAACTCCATTCTTGGGAATAGAGTTGTCTTTATCGGTATTGAAATTTTGAAAAATGGATCTTAACAGTTTTTGACTTTGAGATCTGCTTGCTCTTGTTGTTTAGCGAACTTTATCTGCACCGTTGTGCAAAACCTTGTAAATTAGTATAATATATCCTCGCTACTAGGTATCAAGCTGGTCCTGAGTATGTTGGTTTTAGGCCGAAGAAGATGGCTTATATATGTTATGGAGTTTGATTAGTTTTTCTTTTTCCGCTAAGCAAGTTGTGCTAGAGAATACATTCATGAAAGGAACATGCTAGTTGAGTCGGAGTGTTAGTCTCGTATTAATTCTAGTGGAAGAGCATTCTCTTTATTTTTTCTTGCCCTCCTACGAATTGTAATCATCATCCCCATTCATAGATATCAATATCAAAGGTTACATTTCTTTTGCGCAAACAATCATATGCTACATCTTTCTAAAGCATAATTACACATACTTTGAGTATCATCAATTACAAAAAAAAACTCCCTGTATCATCATTGTCTAACAATGATTCGATGAAATCAACACAAGACATAGCTTATCAACTAAAAGAACAAGTTCGACCTCCAACATTGCCCCTCTTAAATTTGTCTTCCCGTGATTCCAAGTATCATCTTATGAAAGTTTGTAAAAGATGTCATACTTGAGTGGCTCCACAAAGATTGATGCAAATTGATCATTCCAGTTTTACGTACTGAAGTCGTACTTCTTTCTTGGCAATGCAATCCCCATGGAAATAAAAAAAAAAATGGAAACGAAACCTTCTGTCAATGTGCTTTGTTCGTACATGCAACACAAGATTCTGGGCCGAAGCAAGTGCAGCCTGTCGTCTATACTTATCTTTGTGGCCATCTGTTCTGGAATTATAGTTCTCTCAAGTGAATCCATCACCAAAGAGCATGAAAAACACATGATGTGGCAGCTAGATATTCAGTTTCACCTGTTGATAAGGTAATCAGGGGCAGTGCCATAGCCAACTCAGTGGAGTCGGTTGACCCCATTGACCCTTCTTTTCTTTAGTTGTTTGTCTATGTACATTAAAATTTTCAAAAGCAACCAAGTGACCCAACTGCTCAACTTACAAAGGGCAAGTCTCAAAACTAAAATGCATCAAGAATCACAGGTACAAGATTATTTAGTGTCTAAACTTTCTGATTACTTCTTTTGTTAAACTTTGAGCAAATTACATTAATACATCTCATTTAGTTCAATGAAAGATAATTTTGTGCTTTCTTATTATCTTGAGATAGGATAATTTATAGCAGGAAGAAAGAAACACCCATGCACTATCGCTGACACATAAAAACTCGTCGCTATCAATCTTGAAATTCATAATTGCTGCTTGAATAATATTGTATTGACATACTGTAATTTGTTTTGGTTCCGTATTCAATTATTCCATGTCTTATAGGGAACTAAACAATTAAATAATCACCTTTATAATATATAAAATCTCCTCACTTTATTCCGCCCACCGACAATGTAACTTAGCTCTATCACAGAAGGTAGTGCTTCTTTCTATAATTCAAACCTTCGGCCCAACCATTGTACCTATAAATAATCTGGTTTGGGCCATTTTCTTAAAAAATCACTTATATCGTTTAAAATAATTAGTAAATGAAACACATTTTCATTATCCACAACAACTTATGTCAAAGTATTTTCATGAATGACAAAAATAGTTTTCTCTCATTTATTTTTATAAGCAATACATTCGATCATTTTTAGAAAAATATTTTCCAAATAATTCATTTTTTAGAAAACAAGCATACCCAAACTTTTGAAAACAGTTGGATCCACCTTTGCTTCTTTGTTAGGGCTTGGATTGTTTTGATCAACATTCGACAAGTGTGTCCACGAGCTTGCATAATCTATTTTGAAAGCAATGTCTTTCCTCTATATGCTTCGCTTCAATCCGAAGATATAGAAGGAAATGAATCCGATATCTATCGTTTGAATCTCATTGATTCTCGTTAATTTTGAATTATTGGAACATGCTTGGATCATTTTTTTGCGAAGACTAAACAATTGCATACACAGAAAAATAATTTATTATTATTTTCATGCACTTTACTATAAAAGGGCGCACTTGTGGCAAAAAGCTTGCGTTGAAGAAACACCAATCTAAACCTGCATTGTCAAAATCAGTTCCCAGAATATGGAATCCAGAACCGATTTGGTCAACCCAGGAACCAGCCTATCTTGTTTTTTGTTTTACCCTTCATTTTTTATTTAATCTCTTTATCCTATGCATTATTTTTACAGAATCTCTCAATTAGGAGGATTTTAACTGTTAGTGTAGAGACACCAAATAAACAGGAGTAATGCACGAAAAGAAAGTTCATCCGTTGATGTTTTGTGGCATTTGGCGACGTTAGAGACGATAAATTCTTGAAGTTGTCACAATTGAGGGTATTAAATTTCTGTTGAACTCTTGCAACAAATACTATCAAACCCAATGGTATGGTTGAATTGGTGACCGAGCGTAGTAGAAAGCTAACACCTTCCTCCACGAAGAGATTGGCAAGAAGATGCTCAAGTTCAAGGTTGATTGATAAATCATTGTTTGTTGGAAGAGCGCAACAAAATTCCAATACATTCATTTAGAGAGATATAGGTAAGTGGAGCACAAGTTCGAATCCATCAATATATCTAATTGAACACATTTTCACTATAAAACTTAAGCCAATAGATGAAGAGAGACAACATATGTAAAAAGAGCAATGTACGATAATTCCACACCTCCTTGCATGTGCAAATCGGATGAGGAGTGACATTTTGACTAATTGAGGTAGAGCATTTGCAAAAGAGGTAGAATCTGTTTATGATGCCTTGTTAGAAGTCCAATCAAAAGTATAAATTAATAAGTAAAAAGAGACCACATATATATATAAAGAACATATAAATCTTATTGTGACATCCCGAAATTCGAGCCCTTTGAGGGAGGAATGAACGTTAATTTCGCCAATGCATTGTTGGTTGATCTCACTTGGAACTGATCACTCCTAAGATACTAACCTTGAGAGGAAAGGCTAATAAAAATAGAACTCGTGCGACTAAAGAACTTGACCTGGGAAAATGATTCGATCGTGAGACTTGTGTAAGGATGATTGTAAGGACCTGAGGCTCGCTGAGTAATATTGTCCGCTTTAGGCCGAGACCCGCACGGCTCTAAAATGCGTTGTCTGGGGTAGAGGCGCTCAACGGGCCCTTCCTCACCCCTCAAGGCTTTGTTTTCAGTGCAGCGGAAGCGTACGTGAAACACGTTACTCAGAGAAGAGGGATCCCAACCTTATAAATCATCCCAGGACTCCCCCCTAGACGATGTGGGACTCCCCCCCTAGGCAAGAGACATGTGACCCCCCTCCCTTGTGCACGTCCGAGGACCGAGGCGCGGACGCACCGCCATCCCTCCTCCTCGCACATCTCGCTCGGGCCGTCACAACAATCCTATAGATATGCAGGCCGATTTCAGGGATGACTAAAAGTCGATTCACGAACAGAAATAATGGGACGACGAGTGATTCCGTCTACTGTTATCGAACTCGCGAATGACCCTATGCCGATCCTTAATGATCGTGTACTTTGAAATAAGAATTGATCATTCGCAATTTCATGCAATCAAGGACATCAATGTGTCGAGAAGTCTTGAACATGAATTGGCACGAGTCGGTTACGCGTTAATTCTCGAAGCCGCCTGTCAGTCTGAGTAGTACCAAAATAGCATTTGGGAGAAATCGACAAGGCATGAGGATCCAAGATTGGACTTTGAATTGTCGAGAACATCCGGGACGGACATTTGGATGGTGCTTCCTTGACAATCGACGATGTCAGTTGAGCCGAATTTTTAAGAAAGGGATTCTCTGACCGAGGAAATGAGCCTACGAGGACGTGAGCCGAGCAAGAACAATGAGGACCTCACAACCAAGGTGGGACGGCCACCGTGGAAGACCAAGACAAACAAGCGAGTCCGTTGGACCCAACCAACCCCTCACTCGTCCTAGCCCATTATCCAAACTTGAGCCAATTCGAGCCCAACAAATTCCCGAGCCCGTTCCTACCCATTTCCCAGCCCGTTTCTTAGGCCCGTCTTTCATTTTTAGCCCAAGGGCAATTTGGGAATTGTGCAAGGTGGAAAAAACCATTTTGCCTCTAGATATTATTGGGAAGAGACAAAAGGAAGAGAGAGAAGATGAGATCATGTGCTTGGGAAATTAGAGCAGCCATTGATGGCATTTATGAAAGATTTTGAGCTGCTAAATACCCCTCTCTCACTCAACTTGATCTCTCAAAAATCGCAGCCCTTCTTCCTCTTGCTTCTCCTTGCATTTCTGCAGTTTCTTCTTCTGACCTCTCACCAAATTTTGAGTTGTTCATTGCCTTCCCGGTGGAATCTCGTTCATTGCCTTCCTGGTGGAATCTCGGGCTAAGCCACCTATCAAAATGTTCAACACAGAAAATCTGTACAAGCTGAGTTGACCGATCGGTTAAGTGCCAACGGCGAAAAATTTCGGCCAAACTACCACATGTTCATTTTTCGGCTACTTCATTTGCTGATGGAGCATTTTTTTTTCAAAATAAAAAATCCACATGGCAATTTTAATAAAAAAAAAATTGTCCACCTCAGATTTTTAAAACATGAAAATCAATTTTATTAAAAACAGAGAGAGAGAGAGAAAAAAAGGGGATTGGTGAGGGCTGTGCAACCCTCGCCGCCCCACCATTGTCGAGAAGGGTCGACAACGGTGGGCAAGAGTCAATCGACGTCACCAGGCCCTGGCCAATCTGGGCGACCGACGGCGCTTGGCCCAGCTGGGCAAGGGCCAACGACCCTCGCCGAATCTAAGGGAGAGTCACGACCCTCAACCCAGATCTGGGCGAATGCCTGCAAGCCCTCGTCGCAGGCCAACCGGGGTCGTCGGCCACTAGCCGACCCTCGCCCACCGTCGCCGGCCTTCCCAGCGATGGTGGGGCGGTGACGGTGGTGGTGGCGAGGGCTGCATAGCCCTTGCCAATTGCCCCTCCCCGTTTTTTTTAAATTAATCAATTTTATAATAATATTTTTTAATTGTTTAATATTATTTAATTAATAATTTTTAAAATCCACGTCAGCGCAAAATGATGTCGTTTTGCGCTGATTTTTCGTCGATTCAATTTCCAACAAGCCACATAGGCAAAAAAAATTAATAAAAAATTGCCACGTAAGATTTTCGGTAGGGTTCCAGCGACTTAGCATTGAAGTGATCCATTTTTTTTTTTTAAAGTGGCACTTAAGTGTACCGTTTATAAGTTTTGGCACTTAAGTGTGCTTCCGTGCTAAGTTTTGGCACTCCCGCTATACTTATCCCTGTATAAATGAGTAGTTGAAGTTTCTATTGTTCATCCCTCTATTCCTATTTGATTGTTTGATTGTCTATTTGGACTGGGAATGGTTTGTCTTCCACTTGCGCATAAAGAAAGATTAAAATGAATGATCGTCGACAAGTCCTGGGATGTCACTTTCAATTGACCATAGTAAGGGGTTGTCGCGTGCTCGGGGTTTGGGGCGTGACACAAACAATATAAGATTTTTCAATAATAATAGCGAAATGGTGTATTATCCGTGACAATTGCACTTATTTTTCAAGAAATCCTGCTGGTTCTCTATTGTTAAAGTTGTAGTACACTAATAAAATGACAGAAGTCAATAAACTTCAGTCCACTCTTTATAATTATTAAAAAAAAAAAAAGGATTAAGCACATTTCACTTATTTAGCTCTTTGCTGTTTGCTCATCAACCCCCAGTCTCCCGCGGTTTTTGTGTAAAACTTCTAGTAGCTGTCGATGTCATAGTGGCGATGTATATTTTCACTTATTTAATTTACTAAAATATATATTTTTCTTTTGTTAAGATTCTATAAAATAAAAAATATATATTTTAGTAAATTAAAATATAATTAATCCAAACAAAGACATGTGATAGTAGAGACGTATAAATAAAAGCTAGAGTCACACAAGCCTAAGCAAGTGGCTAGTAATCTTGTGAAGTTCAAGCCCGTTAATATATTCAATTTGATTCATATTTTTGATTAACTATGATATTTTAACTACTCTACGCTGCACCAAATATCCTATGTAAGACCTTCTAGCACAACTCACAGTGCAATTCAATAATCTTTCCCTAACATGTGAGCGTAGTTTTAAGTCTATTCCCCCTTCATTCAAGTATCCTTATGCATCAATATGTCTCAACTTGAATCTTCACTTTATTGCCTATGAGGACCACAATAATAATAACACCCACCTTCATCCTTGGTCATTTTTCCAAGCCAAATTGTGAAGGCTGTTATCATGATTGAGTTGCAACACCGCAACACCCACCGTCAACCCAGGTCTCTTTTGTCAGATCGAACCATAAAGCTTGCCCAAAAACCATGTTGGTGACAAGATTCATTCTTTGAAATATTTACTAAACACTGATAAACCTTAAAAGTGCACCACCAATCAACAATTGACTTTGATGCAAATTGTCATGAGAATGACATTGAACTAATAGACTTTGCAATTTAAGTCATATGCAAAAATATGAAATCATGAGAGAACTTAACTAACATGATAAAGAGCATTAGAAATTTATGTGATTCAATATGAGTGTTGGTACTTTATGAGAAGAGCCGGTCACTAAGAAATCTAGTATGAATCTAGAGAGTACAGAGTTTCCTTTCACTAAATTGCTCAATTATTCTAGCCCTATATAACCCACAGTAATTAACAAGAGAAGTGTTAGGATTTTCTCAAAGTTTTTCTAAGTGAGTTCTCTATGAGAGATTGTGAAATAACTTTTGTGAGTTTTGCTTAGGGTATAATATAGAGTCAGGAAACATTTGAACAATTGTGTGATCATCAGCTTTGTATTCTCTAGATTCATAGTGAATTTCTTGACGGTAGGCTCCCCTCGTAGAGTAGATACCGACGTTCAAACCGAATAACATGAATTTCCAGTATTGTTTATCATTTCTCATTGATTTTCTGGTAATTTCTTCTTTTCTCATAAATTAAAATTGCAAGATTTGTTAGTTTCCGTCTCATTATCACAATAACAATTTACTCTAATGTGACGAAGGAAAGAAAAATAGTTAATCTGCATCTTATAGAAACTTTTAAAGAATACGTGGAACTCAAGAGACTGGACATGCGAGCACAGGCGACACCAATCCCTGGTAGATCCCTCCAAACAGTTATTAGGCTCTGCCCCTGGATCTCGTCCCTCTAATCGCAATTTCTTGCACTACTTATTCAGAGTGCTCTGATAGTCCCTATATCGATCTTTGCCTTATTCAAGATCATTTCAAATGCGCAGTGTTAGATCCCGTAAAATGATTTTTCTAGACTAGATATAAAAAAATGATAGATAAGATGCACACGTACTCTAACATATGCCATGAGAGCAGCTAGCAAATCATCTTTTTCTTTTGAATTTTATGGGTGTGGTTAGTAAAATACCAACCCATGACGAATTTGCTTAAACATTTCAATAACTTTGTAAGTTAATCACTTCTTTTGCATTTTTCAAATGTGGTAAGTAAAGACATTATATGGGACTTAGTAACACGCCCATCGAATTAGTCCGACATTTCTTTGAAAATTTACAAGTATGGTTGGTAATGGTAAAACCCAAATGCATCCTAGATGAATGGTAAAACAATTCATCACAGACTTCAAGCACACGATGCAACAACATTCCACATGTGGTCACACGAACATGCTTAATAATCAACTTTTCGAACTTACCTTTTTTCAGATTTTCCTACCCTAGTTCACAAATGAATAGGTACTCATATTTTATGTCTTATGCAATAAACATAGTTCATTTAATTGCATGAAACCACTTTCAACAATAATCAACCCTCAATCATCAAGGAAAATTCAGAAATTTAGCACACAATCCAAGTGAAAACACACATATAATACTCACTAATTATTTCCACGTTGTAAATAGCGACTTATAAACAACTCATTCTCAAAGAATTACTTACTTGTAATGCCTTAAAATAATCTACCAGACATTGCTCAATAATAATAAATTAATATTCGAAAATAATTAATTACTCAAAAATAATTAATTATTACCCAAAAATAATAATTAATTAATTCTGAAAATAATTAATAATAATTATTTATTACTAACCAGGGTTAACTAAGCCTAACCACATACAAATCATGGTTAATTAACTAACCTTGATTAATTAACTTAACCATATACTAATCATGATTACTTTATCTAACTAGAGTTACTTTATCCAACTACGGTTAATTAACCTAATTGAGGTTACTTTATTCAACCGCAATAAATTAATCTTACCAAGGTTACTTTATTCAACTACAGTAAATTAATTTAACTATAGTTAATTTTTGTCACGCCCCGACCCTCGAGCACGCGGCAACCCCTGTTCTCTTGCGGTCATTTGATTTGCGACTCCCCAGGATCCGTCGCCGACCGTTATTTTTATCTTTTGATTAAACGCATGCGGAAGCAAAACACAAACCCCGGTCAATTACAAAAATAGGGATAGCAGGAAAACCCAACAAGAACACATCAAAAGTATCGCTTTATTAACTAACTGATTAATCCTAGGAAGTTTACAAGTACAAGCCCTCACCACGGCATCTTCCTATCGAGTCAATGAAACCAACGAGTCAAGGTTAATCTACTCCCTTCAAAAACGGCCACGAGCCGTAACATGCGTCGATCCTCCATCCTACGGCCCTAAAAAATGTTAATCACGATGGGTTGAGATAAACTCAGCAAGTCAAAGTCCTAAGCCCCGGTTAGGAACTTCGCTCGCCTTGGGAGCAATCTAACCATGCAACCTAGTTCCGGCAAACAACACATACCACACCTCAAGCAACATTATCAGACGACAGTTCAATAAGCAGATACAAACACAAGCGACCCTACCTGGCCTTGGCACACGCAACCTGCATAAACTGTCATTTCGATCATCACGACATTAAGAGGCATGCGAATAATCAGAGCATCTCACATAGCTTTGTAATATCTCACACCTACACATGCTCCGATTATTACGACCACTAGGGCCACGGCACAACCTTATGGTTGGCGGTCTACCAGTCAAGGACCAGGCATCGTCCTCCCCCATGAGGCACGGCGACGTCACGGGCTCTCTCCCATCGACGGCATTCCCTATGGAGCATGGGGCCCGCTCACTGCCGCAGCCCCGCAACTGACCACTGTCAGACAACCGACCGAAGTCAGGACGACCAAAAGGCCACGGCACAACCCCATAAGGATTGGTGGTCTACCGGCAGCGCCGGGCTCTCCTCTTAATGTGACCATGCAACACATCATCAAACAATCCGTTCTTTTCTTTGCTCTGTCGTGAATGCAACATCACTCATGCTCATGCGACATGCCATTTCTGATAACCCACGCAATATATGTCATGCGATCTCACTCGACAATTCCAAAATCCAATTTCCAATCAACATTCAATCATACACATTCCCTAACTCTTGGGAATAACCAACAATTCAAATCACAGTCTGTCAATCAATTCCGACCAGTCAACATCACGATACTCCAATACCCATCCACGTGTCGATATTTAATAATAAATAGACACACATATCAATTAATTAATAAATGCGTATCCTCACGACTACAACAATCAACTATTCCCCAATAATACTCAATCATCCCAAAAATAAGTATAAACTATAATTATACTCAAAAATATTTATTTAAGAATCATGCTATAGCCAATTGTTTCGATAAAATAATTCAAGTCCCACAAAATGCTTATAATTATTTTTCAATCCCATAATTGATTATCCAACCCAAATAATTCCATTTAGTAAAACCCTTCTTCAATAAATCAATGTCCTTTAATAAAATAGTATATAAATACTATTGACTTTGGAAAAATAGACCATAGTAATTTTCCCCCAAAATTACTCAATTAAAACCATTTCCAATAAATAATCACAATTAAAACAATTTCCAATGAATAATCACCAATTAAAACCATTTCCAATGAATAATCACAATTAAAACCATTTCCAATAAATAATCACAATTAATTATTTTCTCCAAAAATAATTAATTTTCAGCAATGAATAGTAATAACAATATTACTATTGATAATTCGAAATTATAAATTAATTTAATTAATAATTCCGAAAATAATAAATAATTATTATTTATTTCAATAATAATAATAATAATATTTATCAATACAAACCATGATTAACACTAAGCAAGCTTCATCAATCATATTAAAACACTAATAATCATCATCCAAAACACTAATCGATAATTAAACTAATCAAACTACTCCTAAGCAAGATTAACCCCTAAATAAGGATTAGGAAATCGACTCACGGTTTAGCAATTCCGACGACACGAGCGCGACAGCGGCAGCGAGGGGAACGCTCGGGAATTTCCGGCGCGTCGGGACGAGGCGGCCCGGGACCGGGTCTCGGCGGCCGAGGGCTGCTGTCCACGCGGCAAGGGGCTGAGAAACGGAGAAACCGGCGGCTGTGGCGGCACGGGGCTGACTGGTGGGCGGCCCGGCAACTCCGGACGGCGGCCAACAGCTCCGGCGAGGCAGGCGACGGCTCCGGTGAAGGCTGGACAGAGCTGGAAAGGGAGAAGAAGGGGCGGTCCAGCTGGCTCGAGGGATGGCAGCAGGTCAAGGGTGGCTCTGGTGCGGCGGAGGAGGCTCGGGGACGATCCTCCGGCGGCAGCGAGCAGCGGCGAAGCTGCTGGCCGCTTCTCCTGGTCACGGCCAGAGGAGCCGGGAGGGGAAGAGAAGGCACGTCGACGACAGATGAGGCCGGCAGCGACCCGGTGACCAGCTGGGCGGCGACTGGGCAGCGGTGGAGGACAGCAGCAAGGTGGCGGAGCTTGGGCGAGGTTGGGTCGGCTCGGTTCGAACCAGAACCGATGGTGAAAAAGAGAGAGAGAGCAGCGACGGAAAACAGCAGGGCGGTTGCTCGCGGCGGCGGTCCGGCGTCTGGCAAGGCGGCCGGCGTTGCAGCGGTGCCGGAGGAGCGACCAGAACCGAAGCAAGGCAGCGGCACGCTCGGACGAAGGGAGAAGACAGAGGGGAGGCGCTGGCTGCGGCGACACCGTCGGACGGCACGACCGGTGGATTGGCGGCGAGCTGGCGGGACGGCGATGCTGCGGCGGCGACGAGGTGGTTGCTAGTCTCGCCGGTGGGGGAAGCAAGGCAGCAGCAGCTCCGGCCGAGGGAAAACCAGAAGGAGAAGAAGAAGAAAAAGGAGAGGAGGAAGAAGAAGAGAGGATGTCGACGTGCATGGGGGGAAGGGGAGGAGAGAGAGAGAGAGAGAGAGAGAGAGAGATGGGTGTCAGCAAGTGGGTGGGGGAGAGAGAAAAAGAAGATAAGACCAGTCAAGATAAGGGCAAGTGGGGGGGGGGAAAAGTTGGGCAAGTGGGCTGCCGACGGAGAGAGAAACGTGAGGGGAAGAGAGAGAAAAGAGAGGGAGAGAGAGAACCGTGCGGAGGAAGAGGAAAGAAAAGAAAAAAAAAAAAGAAAAACAAAACAAAACAAAGCAAAATTCAAACAAGCTTCTAGAAGGGGTATTTTGGTCTTTTTACCCCTAAAGCACAATTCCCAAAAATCCGGTCCTAATCTCGGCCCATTAATCCAACTCGAGCAATTTTCGGGCTTATCGAAAATTCGGGATGTTACAACTCTTCCCTCCTTAGAAAAATTTCGTCCTCGAAATTTGCTGAACTTCCAATATCCTGTTTTTCCCAAGTCGTTCATTTTGTCTCATAATGCTGTCAAACACTTTCTGTGCTGCCAAAACTTCTAATCCTGTCCAAACTGTCTTTGGTTTCAAAAAGGCTAAACACTTGTCCAAAGTTGCAAAAAGTTGGTTTTCCTTTCCTTTTTTTTTTTTTTTTTTTTACACTAAGCGACTAACTGCCGCTTCGGGGATTCGAAACCCCGTTCTCGGACCTGCGGCTCCATCCCGCGATACCACTCGGCTAGAAGCGCCGACGGTGTCCAAACTTGCTTTCTTTATCCATTTAAGGCCAAAAATCTTTATTCGCTCCAAATTTCGAAAGGTTCGATATGTCTAGGGCTCAGCTTTCCTTTCTTAACCAATCGAGATGTCCCTATCATAGGCGACACCTTAAGGAAAACATGATTCCCTGCTTGAAATTCCAAAGGCCTTAGTCCTTTACTCGCATCAACTTTTTAGCGACTTTGCACTGTCCTTGATATCTTCACTGCATCCATCAACTGAATCAGTGATCGTCATTTCTCTGACCTTGTTCCAATAGACTGGAGTTCTACAACCTTGACCATATTTCTGCTACACCACTCGAATAAATTTATCCCACTAGCATTCTCTTTTTGCCAGTTTGTAGTTCAGTTCATTTCTGCCCTTTTCGACATCCTAGAAGCCTGCCAGGAGTCGCTCCTTGCTCAGGCACTCTGGCCCCAGCGACCACTCCCCGCCCTCATCGGATCAGTCGTCATGGGCATCTACGAACTGCACCACTACTAGCAAAAGTCCATTTTAAACATGCTTTGTCTCATTGAGGTATTATCCGCTTTGGCCTGTCCCATACCAAGCCTCACGGTTTTAATCTCGTCTGAGCACTCCAAAGTACAAAACTTCCTCCAGCTCGTCAACCCATGAGCTCATTTCCACGGGGTCACTTATCGATACTTGAAATCTGATTCACCAAATTTCCATCAAATCGTTGTCTAAATTCCACAAACCATCGATTGTCCTTTCAACATTCCTTTCACGTCCAATTATAACTAAACCAAAAATATCAGCTCAAGCACTTGAAGAAACCCTTACTAATACCTCGAGAAGAAAATCATCGATAATGCTATTTCACCATTTATCCACCTAACATCAAGGGATAATTAATTCTTAATCCACCGAAAACAAAAATCCATTCCTCAAATCCCTATTTTAATTATCACCCGAAATAATCCACCTTGAATAATTCAAATCTTAATCGAATCTAAGACCTCCAAGCAATAAATCATCTTATCCTTTAATAAATCATTACTTATGATCCAATATCTACAACTCCTCAAATTATCAAGATAAAACTTATCTGACTTCCATTAAATCCAATAACCTCAATTGTCGTGACGTGTAAGCAACTAATCTTCCTTGTTACCTTACCACGTAGTCAAATCACTTATACGACACCTCACTGTAGATCTCGTAGTCTCCGATACTAGACTAAATCCTCAAAACTGGTGCAGTAATCAGCTTATACTTAAGCTCTTCATCCATTCAAATTCTTATGTCCTTCATTAACACTCGCATTAGAGAGGTAGCTATCGTAGAGAACCTTTCTACGAATCGTCTATAATAATCTGTCCAACTTAGAAAACTTCAAACCTCTGTCACTATCATAAGTCTTGGTCAATTCCCGATGCCTTGATCTTAGTGGATCCGTAGAATTTCTTTCGTCCAAGATCACTCGACCCACAAAAGCAATGCGAGTAAATCAAAACTCACACATATTATACTTGGCATACTGTTTATGCTCTCGAATGGTCTATAGCATCATTCTCAAGTGTTGTTTGTGTTCCTCTAAATTCTCAAATATTTCCAATATATCGTTCACGAACACAATTCCGAATCAATCCAAATACGCCTTGATTAATCAATCCATCAAATCCATAAAAACAACTGGCGTCTTAGTTAATCCAAACAACGGTACGGTAATCTCTTAGTGACCATATCACACCCAGTGTGTCATCTTCGGTATATTCCCCTTTTTAATCCTCAATTACAGATAGCCCATCCTTGGGTCTATTTTGGAACATATCAAAGCTCCTTGAAGTGGTCAAACAAGTCATCCGTCCTTGGTAATTGATATTTGTTCATGACCGTCCTTTGGTTACACTGTCGATAATCAATGCATAGGCGCAACAACCCATACTTGATTCCTCAATTAACAAATTAACCACAATCGTCCAACAACCTTAGCAACTTTCGTCCAATAAATGAATTACTTCCAATGATAAAATCGAAAGGATCAAGGGTCCTCCTTTATTTCCAATTTCAAACCATCTTTGACCTTCTGACTCGGTCTACTAAATTCCCAATCATTCTCTGAACATTCCAACAATGCTAACACTTACTCCAATTCCTTGATCCAGAAGGTTGCGACATCAAGATTGCTCATCCTAGCAGACTGGGACGACTCAAACTCCAGGAACTGTTCAACCAACTTAAACATCAACCGATCGTCAATCCTCTTTCCAACCAACTGAACTTACAAGGTGAGACAACAACAACAACGGCAATAGCAACAACATCTCGAATCTGAGCTCACTACCCTATCTCAAAACCTTCCTCAAGGACTCTCGAATCAGGATCGTTCGTCTAATAGAATTATTACAGAAACCTTATTTCCAATCCCACGAGGAATTAGAAATTATGAACGACCCGCTTAAAGCCAGAGAATCAAATAAACAAACACAAGCACGAGGTGTTTTCCTAACTAACTATCCCAAAACCTATCGCACCTTATCACTCCATGTATTGACCAGGCTCTGATACCAAAATCGACGGGGCTGTCACGCCTCGACCCTCGAGCATGCGACAACCCCTGTTCTCTTGCGGTCATTTGATTTGCGACTCCCCAGGATCCGTCGCCGACCGTTAGTTTTATCTTTTGATTAAACGCATGCGGAAGCGAAACACAATCCCCGGTCAATTACAAAAACAGGGATAGCAGGAAAACGCAACAAGAACACATAAAAAGTACTGCTTTATTAACTAACTGATTAACCCTAGGAAGTGTACAAATACAAGCCCTTACCACGGGCATCTTCCTATCGAGCCAGTGAAACTAGCGAGTCAAGGTTAATCTACTCCCTTCAAAAACGGCCACGAGCCGTAACACGCGTCGATCCTCCATCCTACGGCCCTGAAAAATGTTAACCACGACGGGTTGAGATAAACTCAGCAAGTCGAAGTCCTAAGCCCCGGTTAGGAACTTCGCTCGCCTTGGGAGCAATCTAACCATGCAACCTAGTTCCGGCAAACAACACAGATACCACACCTCAAGCAACATTATCAGACGACAGTTCAATAAGCAGTTGCAAACACAAGCGACCCTACCTGGCCTTGGCACATGCAACCTGCAGAACCTGTCATTTCAATCATCACGACATTAAGAGCATACGAATAATCAGAGCATCTCACACAACTTTCTCATGTCTCATACCCACACATATGCTCCGATTATTACGACCCTCTAGGCCACGGCACAACCTTATGGTTGGCGAACCTTATGGTTGGCGGTCAACTGGTCGTAAACCAGGCATCGTCCTCCCCCGTGAGGCACGGCGACGTCATGGGCTTTCCCCCACCGACGGCATTCCATAAGGAGCATGGGCCCGGCCTCAACCGCGACTCCGCATCTGACCACTGTCAGGCGACCCAATGGTCACGGCACAACCCCGAAGGATTGGCGGTCATCCGGCTCAACCGGGCTATCAACTTTAATCTGACCATGCAACACCTCAGCAAACAGTTCATTCTTGTCTTTGCTTTTGCTTGGTCGTGAATGCAACATCGCTCATACGCTCATGCTCATGCGACATGCCATTTCAGACCACCCACGCAATATGTCATGCGATCTCACTCGACAATTTCCAAAATCCAATTTCCAATCAGCATTCAATCATACACATTCCCTAACTCTTGGGAACAACCAACAATTCAAATCACAGTCTGTCAATCAATTTCGACCAATCAACCTCACGATACTTGCGCACTTTTCCAAATAATCACGTATATTTAATAATAAATAAATACGTGTCCTCACAACGACACCAATCAACTATTTCCAACAATATTCAATTATCCCAAATAAGTATAAAATATACTTATACTTAAAGATACTCATTTAAGAAGTATATAATACTATAGTCGATTGTTCCGATAAAATAATTCAAGTCCCACAAAATACTTGTAATTATTTTTCAATTCCCATAATTAATTATCCAACCCAAATAATTCCATTTAGTAAAATCCTTCTTTAATAAACCAATGTCCTTTAATAATATAGTATATAAATACTATTGACTTTGGAAAAATAGACCATAGTAATTTTCCCCCAAAATTACTCAATTAAAACCATTTCCAATAAATAATCACCAATAAAAACCATTTCCAATGAATAATCTCCAATTAAATCATTTCCAATAAATAATCACCAATAAAAACCATTTCCAATAAATAATCACAATTAATTATTTTCTCCAAAAATAATTAATTTTCAGCAATGAATAGTAATAACAATATTACTATTAATAATTCGAAATTATAAATTAATTTAATTAATAATTCCGAAAATAATAAATAATTATTATTTATTCCGAAAATAATAATAATAATATTTATTACTACTAACCATGATTAACACTAAGCAAACTTAATCAATAATATTAAAACACTAATAATCATCATCCAAAGCACTAATCAATAATTAAACTAATTAAACTACTCCTAATCAAGATTAGCCCCTAAATAAGGATTAGGAAATGGACTCACGGTTTAGCGATTCCGACGACACGAGCGCGACGGCGGCGACGAGGGGAACGCCCGGGAACTTCCGGCGCGTCGGGACGAGGTGGCCCGGGGCCGAATCTCGGCCGAGGGCGGCTGTCCGCGCGGCAAAAAGCCGAGAAACGTAGGGACCAGCGGCTGTGGTGGTCCAAGGCCGACTGGCGGGCGGTTCGGTGACTCCGGACGGCGGCCAACAGCTCCGGCGAGGCGGCGACAGCTCCGGTGATGGCTGGACAGAATCGGAAGAGGGAGAGAAGAGGCGGTCCAGCTGGCTCGAGGGATGGCAGCAGGTTGGGGGTGGCTCTGGTGCGGCGGAGGAGGCTTGGGGACGATCCTCCGGCGGCCTACGGCGGTGACCGGCGGCGGCAGGCAGCGGCGAAGCTGCTGGCCGCTTCTCCTGGTCACGGCCAGAGGAGCCGAGGGGAAGAGAGAGAGCAAGGCGACGACAGATGAGGCCGGCAGCGACCCGGCGACCGGCTGGACGGCGACTGGGCAGCGGCGGAGGACGGCAGCAAGGTGGCGGAGCTTGGGCGAGGCTGGGTCGGCTCGGTTCGAACTAGAACCGAGGGTGAAAAAGAGAGAGAGAGCAGCGACGGAAAACAGCAGGGCGGTGGCTCGCGGCGGCGGTCCGGCGTCTGGCAAGGCGGCCGGCGTTGCAGCGGTGCCGGAGGAGCGACCAGAACCGAAGCAAGGCAGCGGCACGCTCAGACGAAGGGAGAAGACAGAGGGGAGGCGCTGGCTGCGGCGACACCGTCGGACGGCACGACCGGTGGATTGGCGGCGAGCTGGCGGGACGGCGATGCTGCGGCGGCGACGAGGTGGTTGCTAGTCTCGCCGGTGGGGGAAGCAAGGCAGCAGCAGCTCCGGCCGAGGGAAAACCAGAAGGAGAAGAAGAAGAAAAAGGAGAGGAGGAAGAAGAAGAGAGGATGTCGACGTGCATGGGGGGAAGGGGAGGAGAGAGAGAGAGAGAGAGAGAGAGAGAGAGAGATGGGTGTCAGCAAGTGGGTGGGGGAGAGAGAAAAAGAAGATAAGACCAGTCAAGATAAGGG
>MU089544.1:70836-111293 GCA_014858505.1 Corymbia citriodora subsp. variegata | reverse complement strand
GGGCTGCCGACGGAGAGAGAAACGTGAGGGGAAGAGAGAGAAAAGAGAGGGAGAGAGAGAACCGTGCGGAGGAAGAGGAAAGAAAAGAAAAAAAAAAAGAAAAACAAAACAAAACAAAGCAAAATTCAAACAAGCTTCTAGAAGGGGTATTTTGGTCTTTTTACCCCTAAAGCACAATTCCCAAAAATCCGGTCCTAATCTCGGCCCATTAATCCAACTCGAGCAATTTTCGGGCTTATCGAAAATTCGGGATGTTACATATATATAAAGAGACAAGCTTGAAAGATTTTGTTAGATCAAAGCTAATTGCTCTAAAAGCTTAACCATATATTTGGATGCTAAAATCGTTGTTTAATATTCAAACATTCTAACGCTCTTTATTCCTTGTGCATAGATTGTACTGACCTCATATTAATAGTGAAAATATATAATAATGTAGACAAATAAAAGACTTTGACCGATTTGAACTTGGACCACCTGCTCTAATATCACAAACTTAAATTATTAGATAAAAGTATGATTTAATATTTAAATATTATATTAAAGACCATATTTTGCAATAGCATGTATTGTGGCTGCAATATTGCGAATTTATTTAATTGTTTTTGCCATATCTCAATATGAATGTATGTTCTGCAACAAAATTAAATAGAGGACACAATTAACTTTCTTTTATGAAAGACAGACCCAGGCAAATGCTACATTCGCCCCTATTTCAGATGTAATATTTCCTTTTATATAAGTTTAGACAACCATAGGGAAAGAACAACAAAATTGACTTCTAAAACCTTTGATTTATTGCAAATAATTCGGATGCATCTTGAGAACTTAATAAACTTGGACCTCAATATTAGTAGCTAATCCCCCCCCCCCCCCCCAACTTCAAATTTTGCAATTATTTGAGTAGAATTTATTCACTTTTGCAATCTAACCTCTCATGCCTTGTCCATGTCGATGTTGAAATATAATCACGTTATTTCTCCATCGACTACTAGCTCACTAAGATATAAGATAAATGTGACTTCATTCTCTAGTAATTTAAATTTTTGTCACTCGGACTACAATCATTTATTGGAAGCAATTTTTCCCTTTTGCACTACGTAATGTTTAGCAAGACTAAATGTTGTCAATTAGGGATAATCATCACAAGAAAGGAACCCTTGAGAGAGTCTGATCGGTCTATTGTTTTGCCTTAGATTCTGCAAATGAATTAAACCACATGATAAGCAGGACAAATTCTTATCAACTTTAACTCCAAGCGAAAGACCCTACAATTTTCCACCGAAAAAAAAAAAACAGAGAGACTACACGATTTCTTGAGTTCATTCAATAACCATCCAATAGCATAAAGGCACTGATCCTCCACAAAAGAAGGTAGCCAAATCCAATTCTTCTGCAACTTAATTTACATTCTCAATTGAAGGCAGACCATCTTTCGGTAAAAGCAGTAGAAGTAAATTCTTTGCCTTCTCTATTCACATCCTTTATTCTCTTCATTTAGATTCAGGCACATGTAGTAATAGGGAACCTGGCTTCAATGAAAAAAGATCGCGTGGATTTGGAAGCGGAAACTTCACAAGCAGTGGACTTTACACTTTAGTAAGTCCTCTGGCTGCAGCTTCATATATCTGGAAAAGTGCTTTTGTCAGCATATGTGCAATATCGTGCATAAGATGATAACTTATGTAGCCAAATCCTTTACCTTCTTTTCCAAGTCGTAGATCTTCCAGTACCCTCGCATCTCAAATGGAACGACTAATTTCTATATTAATAAAAAATATATCAACAAAATCGAATTAGTGTTGGAAATACGTAAATGCTGAACAAACTTATGTGAGAACAAAGTACCGATTGAGCATAAGACAGATTTACACACATGTGGCTGTTCACAGCGCCGGCAATGATCTGTTTGTGCTTCCAGCCTTACCAGTAATTACAAATGTTCACATGTTCAGCTTAATTTGTGAAATCAGATAGGTAATCGAGAAACAAAGCAAGCAAAAGATCAGGGCACCCCACCCCTTCAGGCACCCCATTCCAGCCAGCTAGTTCGTCACCTCAACACAGCCAACCACTTCGACACACCCTTTTCATAGGCAAAACATTTCAATTGTCAATACATTTGTCTGAAAAAGATGAACACCCGTTCTATAATGAAGAATCTACTCCTTGAAACTTTGCCTGACAAAGAACTAAGATAAAACAGGAATTCATGCAGGTGAAATGGAGCAATAAAACCATCCATATATCTACACTTTTTCTATCAAGACATACATAAAACAGCTATTTCGCTGAGAAATCCATCAATAGATTATTTGAATTTTCAAGAACTTGTACATAGGAGGCTCAAGTGCTCTTTTGAAAAAAAAGGAAAGTTCAAGTATGCTACTTGCAGCATGAATAGCTCTCCCTTTGCATGCCTAGTAGTCTCGAGATGGGATAGTGCTCAGGGAACTTAATTTCAGTAATCCCATTTACCGCATAAATCTCCCTGTAGAACTCCTCCATGGCTTTGATCGTGGATTCATTGGGAACTTTGCTGGCAGCGTGGATCCAAAGGCGGCCTTCACAAATGACGTGCTATACAGTCAGAGATACTCAAAAAGGCAAAGGAAGGAAAAAGGATATTCAAAACTTCTTCAACAAGACATCAACAGTACTCTCTAGATCCCAGCTTTGCGCATAGACTTTCTAAACCTCCATGCTCAAAGTTTAACATAATGTTGGTCAACAAAGAATTGATTATATGAGCATAGAGTAACATTCTAACTTTCTCAATGCTATCTTAGTGCACGTGCAAGACGTTCATACTTCATATCTTTCACTGCCCCTGACAGTATGTGCTATTTATTAAAGTTGCGCCACGTCATTTCATTCTCAGTACACAAACTTTCAGCAACATTAAGTCATCTCTCATCAACTTCTAACACCAGTTGGTGTGCACTTGCTTGTGATAAAAACTTTTTTGTCCTGACATTTTCAATAATACACAACCTTGTTTGTATCAGTCCACATATTGGTTTGCAATTTGTTCTTGTTGAGTCTTCTCTGCAATCCAATCAAGCAGTTTTCTATAAACTTGTGAAGCATGAAAACATATCGGTGCCGCGCAAATGGGTCAGCTAAGGTCAAACACGGATTTTGTACCGAACAAAAGGCACTTCTCTCTTTCGCAAGTGGTATAAGGAAACAATGTTCAATTTCAGTAGTTAACCCTTCTCTCCTTGCCAGTCTCTGCAGGTTCTCTCGCCTTTCACTTCATCCTTTGAACTCCACATCCATAACAGAATTTGGTAATAGAAAACTAATTACTGAAAACATCAAGAACCTATATAGGAACACACCGAGAACAGATCAAATTAGTAGATCAAAGGGCTCCATGAACAAATCCACTCCTTTCTCGTTTCAGACCATGTAACAGCAAAAAAACAAAAAAAAGTAGGAACTTCGGCGCCTAATTAGAAGTGTGAAAGAGAGTCCCTAAACCGAACCTCGAATTGGGGCAGGTCAAGACCTGCTCTCGATGCGCTTGATCCCGTACACGAGCAGAGAAGCCCATGGCTGATGCATCGTCAGACACGGGTTCCGGTAATTCCCCTAGTTCCGACTCTGCTTCGCTGTTTCTTCTTCGTCTTTCGACAGACAAAATTCTGGGTTTTCTCGGGGCTGCGTGATTTTCTTGAGAATTCGAAGGAAAGACGTCTAGGTGCTGGGAAACAAGCTGGGCGAACCGTCTGCGATGAGCCGCTAATTTCTACGTTCGGTCTTTTGGTTTTCTTTCTCCTTCCTTAATTGGCGAATCCCTGTTTGCTTCCTAATCGCGAAGATATATTAAGAATCTAAAAGTTCCGACGTTGAGTAAATCATGAATACAGAATAGATGGCAAGATCGCCTAAGCACCCATTTCATGTCTTGTTTCTTGAAACTCAAGACTTCAAGTTTCAACCCACTTAATGATTCTCAAATTTTTTGTCTCGATATTGTGGCAAATGAAAAGATAATCTTCAAAGCAAGAAGGCAACATGGCAGTTTTGACATTCCTGCAGAAATGTTCACCAAAACTGTCCTAAAGTTCCTTTCTTGAAGCTCCTTGATTGCCCAACAAGATTTGGGTTTGAAAAGGGCATACAAGTCCACAATTCTCCTCCAAGCTTGTTGAGAAATTTGATGGGGAAAGATCACCATGGTGGTTGGTTTGGTGATATAGGGCTTATTCTCAAATAGTTTGGAGACATTCTACATATGAGTTTTGAATTCCACAGTCGCCACTCAATTTTGGAAAGCCTTAGTTCGCCAGCAATGTTGGTCTAGTTGTGACATAAGATAATATTGAATGTTACTCTTATTAGCAACGCGATAAATTGGTGGCAATTAGGGGTGAGCATGGTTCAAGTTAGAATCTGGAATCTGAAAATCGCATTGACGAAACCTATAAGTTCCAAGTTCTAAAATATACAAGGTAAGTTTTAGGTTCTAAAAATTAGGGAACTTGTTTCAATAGGTAAATTCTAGGTTCTGGATTAGTAGAACTTGGAACTTGGAACCTGGAACTTGGAAGCTAAAACCTAGAATAAGTTTTTGTGATTTTCATAATCTATATTTTCACGCGATTCTAAGGTATTCCATAGTGTTTAATAATGAGTATATAATTTGAAACTACTAATCTAAACTTTCATTTTATAACTAATGATTTTATTTTCGTAGACCGTGAGACTAGTGGAAGCTTCAATTGTTTCTTTGATGCAATTATATTCGAGCAATTGCTTCTTTCAAAATAATAATTCTATATAATACAAGAGTAATCGGTGCAATGAAAATCGTAAAATTTCCTTAATACTATTTGACAAGTGCATATAGACACTTTTTCTTAAGTAATCGATAATAAAATCCTTATTCATTTTTTTGTTATGTTTATTTTCGTTTTGCTTAACTAAAGATTTAAAAAAAAAAAAAGAATCTATTGAAACTTGGAACCAACCCCGAACCTGTAATAAGGTAGGTTCCAAGTTTTAGATTTCGACAAGTATACTTCAGGTTCCAAAAAATGAAGAACTTGTACCCAATAGTAGGTTTCATGTTCCTATAAAGAACTTGGAATCGCTCACCTTTAGTGGTGATGGACTAGCTCAAATAAGTAATAGTTATGACTCCGTCGCGAGGGTGAATTCCTATATATGTCGGTCATACAGATCAACATGATGAATGACCATGATTATGTACATGAATTGAGTCTATTTATGAGCCTTCTCTTTTATTCAATAATGGTGTAGAGGTTGGACCACGAAACTATCTTGCCTTCGCAAAATCAGCTTACTCTTTGCTTGGTAAAGAAAAGAAAAATGCACCTCCCCTTTTTTATTTCAGAAGTATTAAAAACCGATTTACTAAAAAAAACTGCATTTCAAGGACTTTTGGCAATCCAAAAAATGAAATCTAAAAAATCACTAAATAGATTAATTTTGTAAATCAGTCTTAGTAAGTGTAGTATTTTCCGACCAAATTTATGGTAATTAAGGGAAACGAAATGTATTTCATAACATAAACTCTAACATTGCATTCGGGATGATGTCTTAATTAAATTTTCAATCGAACTAAATTTTAATGAACCAACTAAGAAAAAAGTTAACAGACTGTCTACACCAAATTAAAACATCACTATTAACCTACTATCCTCACTATCTGTCTTTCCTTGTTCTTATGACAAACGATGTAACTTGGACTTTGGCGAGTATTAATGTTATAATACCTATATTAGGTACTTCGGATAAATTAGTTCTAAACGTATGTCATAGTAAAATATGAAAATAATTGTATGGATTGAGTGTGTATGCCTTGTGTCCATCCGAACTACCATTCTCGTGTCAATCCATAGGTTTTAGTGGTGCAGATGGATCAAGAGTGGAGGCACCGATCTCATGCCAAAATGCTCACGGCAATGAGCATTATAGTCCTCCTAATAAATTAAAGCGCCTTTGCAATGCAACAAATGTAAAATTTCAACAATTTCCAAGGTTATGGGGTGACTTTAATTGGTTGCTTGGGCTTACTGATTACCTTAACCATAGGGGATCAAAATATGATATTTAATAGCTGATTTTAATTACTTAGAGATATGTGGTAAGGATCGATGCCCCCAATAAAGCAAATCTGGCACATAAATCGATTTAAACACTTCTTCAAATTAGATAACCGAACAACATGGAACCAGATCATATGATTAGTACTTGTACTTTATCCATTTATCATCTCAGGCTTGCCATTCTTCGCATCTTCACAAACTGTGATTAGGCTGATTCAGAGGTATCTAGGCGAAGAAGGGCGGCAAGGGTACAGGGGTTGTTCATCATGCCACTCAAGCAATTTGACGGAATAGTTGACAGTTACTAATGGAAAGACTTGATTCAACAATCTTACTAAGCTTAAAAACTAAATCGCACAAAAAGTGAATGTTAGAGTAACTCAGTACTTAACCCGTTGAGAAAATGTCACTCTTTTTCCAGGTAAGTAGAGATACGTTTTCCTTTGTCCACAAGGCGTTTTCTGTAATAGCAAGAAGGCAATGGCATTAACAAAGAAAGACTTCCACGGTGCGTTCCGGCCAAAGTTCACCAGGCGTTTGCCTCGCCCGCTTCCACTGCTGACTAGATTGTGAGTTGACAAGTCACAGCCTCGCAGGAGTAGCAAGTTGCCAAGTCGCACTTGTTGGCTGGAATCATCAATGCAATATTAAAATCTGCCACCGGGGTCCGATGAAATGCATCTGGCTTTACTTGGTAGTTCGCTTGGCATCGCAATCGGGATTGTAACATCGGAGTGGAGTCGTCATTCAAAGTTAAGAGTCTTTCGGAGCTGGCGGTGGAAAAATAACCAGTATAATCAAGGAAAAAAAAATCACAACATATCAAGTTAACAATGGGGACGTATAAGTCAACCATTGCCGGTCGAGTGATGGACCTGCGCAGTTCTTTTCGTTTTCATTTTAATATTTTTTCTGACTTTTTCAACATAGCCTGAATTGCTTAATTAGCACCAAATCATGACATAATTTGCGGAACACGTCATTGACAAACTAAGGTGGCGTTGTCAGTAAAAGTTTGTTGCCCACGTATGGAAGTGGGCGAATTATCCTCCGTGAGTTGGTTTCGTAAAGTCGTCGCTTCACCAAATCATCCCTACAGCGAAAGGCAAAATTACGAAACTTCCGAGTAAGAACCCCAAACGTTCCCCGTTTGACTGGACATCTATTAAGGGCGGGCCCCAATCTGCGCCCGTGACAATCGCCCATTGGACTCAAGTATGGCCTACTCAGCAAAACTCAAGCACCCAACATTTTCTCAAAATAAAAAACTTGCAGCGGGGCCCACCGACAGCTTGCTTGACTTTGTTAGCTCAATCGTAAAAAGACTTCGCCGAGTGGACGAGCTCAAGCCCATATCGATGTTCATCCAAAAAGATCCTTTCTTCTGGTTTCAAACGGTACTCGATAAAGCTGCTATACCCTCTTTTCTCATCGAGTAAGCTTTGATCTTGCGAGATCAGTAAGCAAGAGAAATGGCAGAATCCACAGTGTCCATTTTGGTTGAGAAGCTCGCTATGTTCGTTGAGAAAGAGGCGAAACTATTGAAAGGGGTACGTGAAAAAATTGAATTCATCAGAGATGAATTGGAGAGCATGAAGGCCTTCTTAAAAAGTGCCGAGTCATCGCAAGAAGATGACCCTGAGTTGAAGGTATGGGTGAAACAGGTCAGAGTGGTCGCACACGATACGGAGGATATTCTGGATGAATTCATGTTCAAGTTGGCAAGAGATCACGGACATGGGTTCATGAGGTACTTTCACAAGTTCAAGTCATCCATACAGAACTTGAAAGCACGTCATCAAATCTCCTCCAGGATAGATGATATCAAGTCAAGAGTCGAAAGCATTGCTGAACGGCATCAGCAATACAATTTCACAGAGCAAAGTGCGAGCGCATCCACTAGAGGCATCTCCTGGAACGATCTCAGGGAGGATGCTTTTCTAGTCGAGGAAGATGAACTAGTGGGGATTGATGAGCCGAGAGAAGAGATTATTAAGTGGCTTGTTGATGGGGAACCCGGACTTCAAGTTTTATCAATCTCTGGGATGGGGGGTCTAGGGAAGACCACTCTGGCAAAAAGAGTCTATGACAATCAGCAAGTAAAAGCCTACTTCCAAAGCCATGCATGGATCAATGTCTCAGAGTCTTATAAGATTGAGGATATTTTGAGGGACATGATTGAAAAACTTCATGGAGAAATTGAGCAACCGGTTCCTCAAGGAGTAGAATCTGCAGATAGAATAAAGCTCAACCAGATAGTAAAAGGCTTTCTGCAGCAAAAGAGGTACGTCATTGTTCTAGATGATGTATGGAACTCAAATGCACTAGAAGGTATTAAATATGCAATGCCTAACAGCAATATCTGTAGCCGAATATTAATCACTACTCGCACGGCTGACGTTGCTACTGGCTCATTCAACCAATCAAAAGTTTATGAACTTAAGCCCCTGTCTCCAAAAGAATCATGGTCCTTATTCTGCAAGAAAACCTTCTACGGGAATCCCTGTCCTCCTCACCTAGAGCACCTTTCTCGACAGATTTTGAAAAAATGTGAGGGATTGCCACTTGCCATAGTGGCAATTGGTGGTCTTCTCTTTGCAAAAGATGTTCATGAATGGGAGATGATTTCTCACAGCCTTGCTGCAAAACTAGAAAACAATGACAGAATGCAAAATTTCAGGAAAATTCTCAGTTTGAGCTACGATGATTTGCGTTATAACTTGAAAAGCTACTTTATCTACTTGGGAGTGTTTCCAGAGGATCATGTGATTGAGTGTATGAGACTCATCCGTCTGTGGATTGCAGAAGGGTTTGTTGAGGAAAGAGAAGGGATGACACGGGAGGAGGTTGCTCAAAGATACCTGAAGGAGCTTATCAACAGAAGTTTGGTGCAAATTGCAAAAACAACTTTAGACGGACGGATAAAAAGTTGTAGGGTACATGACCTAATGCGTGAAAGTATCCTTTCTAAGTCAAGGGATATTAACTTTGTTTCGTTTGCATCTAAGCAGAAAGTAGAATTGCACGAAAGAGTCCGGCGTCTATCAATCCAATACACCTGCAACAATGCACTGAAGCAGCTAAATCTCCCCAGCCTACGCTCTTTGCTCATTTTTGAGTCAGCAACATCATCTAGCTCGGATGAGCAATTTGTCCCAAGTGGCTCTAAGCTGCTGAGGGTGCTAGATCTGAGAAGTTCATCTATTCTCAATTTCCCCCGACAAATACTAGTTATGTACCACTTGAAGTATCTAAGTTTGAGAGGGACCAACGTGCGTATCATTCCTAGGTCAATTGGGAAACTCCAAAATCTGGAGACTCTAGACCTTAAACACACGTTGGTGTCTGAGCTGCCTGTGGAGATAACCACGCTGAGGAAACTACAGCATCTATTGGTGTACAGTTATGCAAGAATCACAAATGATGTACCCTTTAGTCTTCTAAAGGGATGTTCAACTCCCGAGGGCATTGGAGCGCTGTCATCACTGCAGAAACTGTCCTGTGTAAATGCTGGAGGTTGTCGAGGCAAGAATACAATGCAAGAACTGGGTAAATTAAGTAATCTGAGGAGGCTGGGAGTAGCAAACCTGAAAAAAGATGATGTAAAGGAACTATGCGACTCCCTTGAGAAGATGGCCAACCTTCGATCACTAGATGTGACTGCAGAAAGTGATTGTGAAGTTATTGATTTAGATTTTCTATCTTCACCTCCCCTGCTACTTCGGACTCTAAATATATTAGGATGTCTAAAGAAGTTGCCTCATTGGCTTCCTCTGCTGAACAATCTGGCTAGTGTGGGTTTGGTATGGACCAGATTGAAACAGAGCTCCCTAATTGCTCTCCAAAATTTGCCCAATCTCGTGGAGCTTAATCTGAGTCATGCCTTTGAAGGGGAAACATTGGTATTTGGAGAAGGGTTCCCAAAGCTCAAGGAGTTATTCCTCGCCAATATGGAAAATCTGAGATTTGTGTTGATGAATGGTCAAGCAATGCCATGCCTTCGGAGTCTCATCATTCACGGATGTAGGCACTTAGACTGGCAATCAATACTGGTTGTCATCCACGGCCTCGCCCTCCTTAAGCATCTCCAATTCGCTGAGATGCCAAAAGAATTTGCTTGTGCGTTCTATCCGTACAGCAGTAGCCAAATGAGGGAAGGTATTTTGCAAGAGTACTATGAGGAGATGATAACACGCGTCCCAGAAGTTTACTTTGGCTGGTGGGAAGAGGATCACTGGGAGCGATATGATCTTAGCCTCGATTCCTATAATGCCATTGTGGGTACGGTGATGAGCCGTGTTGAGGTTCTTGCTGAAGTTTCGTAGATCATATATATTGGCCCCTGCCAAGCCCTCTTGGCCGGTCATTGATCCTAGAGGACCATCATCACCAAAAAAAAATTAGAAGAATTACAATTTTCCCTTGAGGAAGTACATGTTATGCACGTGCCAACAGAAAAATAAACGGAGGATTGACATGTAATAAAATGAGAGTTCAGCAGAGTTTTGAGTAACGTTCAAAGTTTCGCCAGCAAACGTGCAGGTTTTGTGTTATTTCTCCTAAACTCATACCCATTACTTTTTAATCTTTCAAATACTTAACTTGAATTACGCAACATGTTACAGATTAATTCTTCATTAATCAAAATAATATGTTCCCAAAAGTTTAGTATGCAAGTACTGGATATATATGTGAAACGTATTAATGGACTTGCAGAATACAATTTATACGAAGAATTGATATAGAACATGTTAACAAAAGATCTTTAGATAAGGCAAAACTAAAAGTTCATATTAGAAAAGTTGCAATTATTCAAATGAAAGGAATGCAGATAGCCACAAAAGTATAGTGTAAATTCATTAGTGTCTTTGTAATGAAGAATAAAAAGGATGCTTTAATCTTGTGCGTACTCTATTGTTATGGAATATTCGATTTTTGAGTCATCTTATCATGTGGATTTCAATTACAACTCTCAATCATGCAAATTCATTGCGTGTTCTTTTAATTCATGCTTTGGGCGTATTTATTTAAGTAAAAAAAAAAACTCGCGAATTAGTTTTCTGGATATTTACGAGCTTGGTTTGGGAAAATTATTTACGGTCGAAAAATATATAGATGCTTAAAATTAGAAAAATGAATACTCTAATATGAAAAATGGGAAAACACTTTTCTTCATGACAAAATTTTGCCGAAACGGTCATACCCTTTATTTTCTAGTAGTATAGACTATATTGGACCCACTTCAAAGAAACTATTGTCGTGAGCACCATTGCATCCAACTAGACTTAGCATGGCTTTCGTAAAAAAAAAAAAAAGAAACTAAAGGAGAAATGCTTGAAAGATTTTGTTGGATCATAACTAATGCTCTAAAAAGTTTAAGTTGTTGAACGAAATGGTCCTTTAATATTTAAGCATTTGATCATCCCCTCTTGCATTGGTTGAATTGTGACATAAGATTAAGCATGAAAATATGTAATAAGGAAGGCAAATAAAAGACCTAGAAAAATGTGAATTGAGAATTTCGAGTTTAAGTAATCAAATGATGGTGTAATTTAATATTTAAATTTTCTAATAACAATCATATTTTGCAATATGATGTATTGTGGCTACAAGGTTGGGATTTCTTTTTTATGTAGTTTTTGCCATATTTTAGTATAAATATATGCTCTTCTACTAATTGAATAGAGGACACAACGAATTTCTTTTATGAAGAACAGAGCCAAACAAATGCTACACGCGCCCCCTGCTTCAGTTGTACTATTTGCTTTTACAAAAGTAACGACAGTTGTAGGGGTAGGGATAGAGCAGAAAAATTGACTTCTAAAAATTTTGTTCATTGCAAATAATTCAAATGCATCTCAAAAATTTAATGTAATTGGATCTCAAGAATGCATTTCTAGTAGTTATTTTCCCCCCTCTCCACAATTTCACAATCATTTGAGTATAAGTTTTTTTTTTTTTTTTTGGTAATTGGTAAGTGTATATATATGATTTCCAACCAACAAATTACAAGCGAATGGGACCGGCACAGAAGTTCTTATTCGCTTCACAATCTAACATCTCATGTCTTGTTCATTCCTGATGTCGAAATGTAGTCACATAATTTCTCCTTGGACTATTAGCTCACTAAAATATAAGATAAGTGTCATGTCATTCTCTACTCTTTTGCACCACGTAATGTTTATCAAGACTGAAAATGTTGATAATCATCACAACTCAGAAACCCTACGAGAGAATCTGGTAGGTCTATTGTTTTGCCTTGGATTCTGCTTATGAAGTAAACCACATGATAAGCTGGACAAATTCTTTATCAGTTTTAACTCCAAGTGAGGGAGACTGCAATTTCTTGAGTTCATTCAGTAACCATCCATAGTTAGCACAAAGGCACTGGTTCTCCACAAAAGAAGGTAGCCAAATCCAATTCTTGTACAGCTTAATTTACATTCTCAATTGAAGGCAAACCATCTTTTTTATTAAAAGCAGTACAAGTAAGTAAGGCAAACCATCTTTTCTTAAAAGCAGTACAAGTAAGTAAGGCAAACCATCTTTTCTTAAAAGCAGTACAAGTAAATTCTTTATCTTCTCTATTCACATCCTTCATTCTCTCCAAATATCGAGAAAAAATCGAAAATAAAAGGACCAAAAGTGTTCTTAAGCCCCCAGTATTTATCTACTGTCTTAGATTCTCAAATAAACCGAAGTTTATACAATGAACATAGATGATAGAATTAACAACAGAGTTGCTGAAATTCTGCGGGAAGAAGAAGCTGCAGTCACTTGCTGGGGAAGACTCATGTGACCACCACTCAATAAATGCAGAGTTGTACCAAAAATAAAGCTTGGTGGATTTTTGGAGTCATGTCCATCTGAGGAATCTTGAGTCTGTTGCATTAGACAAATGCAATGCAAACTCGGTCATCTCTCTGTATCTTTCTCAAGAAAATTATTCACATCATTGGCATAATTGATAGGCAACATTCTTACGCAACTTTTGATAGTGACTATCTCTTTCTGCTTCTGAGAGATACATGAACCTTTTCTTAAGGTGAGATCAGGCCAGTCTACAGTCTCTCCTCCACTGAGGATTCAAGGATGTCTTGCTCAACGAAACAGAGCAAAAACAGAGCAAGAGGAATCCCATAAGAGAGGCACTTCCCTAGATTGAGATGATAGACTAACACGTTAATGCAACATGACATTCTTTAGATCTGTGGAGCGTTGAAAAGGAAGCTAGCGAGTATACTTTTGGTTCATTCGGAAAAGAACTTTTCTCCAATTCTTTTTGTCTAGCAATATCGAATACAAATTATTAGCTGCAAGGACCCTTCAACACCATTTGATCTACTAAAACTGTCCTTGAACATTTTAATGCCAAATGGAATCAAATGGATGAAGAAATTTATAGGCAAAAAAGTTGGAAGCGCTCACTCAAGGCCTGCTCTGCAGATATCCTTCTGGAAACATCCCTGCAAATCATCTCACTCAAAAAGTCCTTTGCCGCTGCTGAGACGTTGTAAAGGCCCTCGCTGGGAACCTCAGGTTTCCCCCCAGCACTGCCTCGAAAATCTCCGAGGCTGACTTGCCCCAGAACGGCAGCGACCCCATGATCATCATGTACAACACCACCCCAGCGCTCCACACGTCCACCTTCTCACCGTACTCCCACCCCATCAGGACCTTCAGAGAAATGAAGTACAGCGTTCCTACGACACCCTCCACGGACCTGCCATCATGCAATCAGGTCGCCGAGCCAAAGCCCACCAGCTTCGGGACGTCCCTTGAATCGAAGAGCATGTTCTCAGGCTTCACATCCTGGTGAACGATGCGCAGGCGGTAGCAATGTTCGAGGGCGCAGAGGAGTTGCACCATGCACGTGGCGATATCAGGCTTAGGGAGAGCCTTACTGGACAAAATTCGGTCATAGAGAGTGAGGGTGAGCGGAGATGAGGGTCATGAGCTTGGGTTCGTTGATAAGGCATTGGCGGTCGGTGGCATTAGAGAGACGGCCCTTGTCAATGACCTTGTATAACGCCTAGTCCAATAAGAGTAGGGAGTGGTCACCGGGCCAGAGGGAAGGAGCAGCTTATGGCGGACTTCTAAGATGGTAAATGGGACATGAATGAATCGAATTGCGCATTAAATACAAAAGATTTTCCTAAAATCTATATGTGAAAACTGAAATTAACTTAAAGATGCGCTTTTTGACGTAACGGCAAAGCAAATTTAAGCATGCTAAGACTAGAGCACTATCAAAATGGATGATCTCTTGAGAAAGTATCTATTTGTACATTAAAGGACAAAATGTGAAGTTTGGTATGAGACGAGTTAAAACAGACAACACATCAAGTCACTTAATGTAGGGATGTCACGCCTTACAAGCTGCGAAGGAGTTGTAAATTGGGGAGAAGCAGCGGAATGAGGTGCCGAAACGGCCGCGATTGATTTCGTCTGGCAGTTGGTATTTGCACAAGTGTTTTGCTTGTTATGGGCATTTTTCAGTATCCGTTTCTTCTCGGTCTCGCTCCTAATGGGATTTTCTCACAACTGGTGACTTTGCTTTTAATAGGGGAAAATAGGTTTCTTCTATTTCGGAATAGGCCTTGGATATTCGCCCTGTGACGGAGGACAAGGAGAGATTGTTCTCTCGAGTTGAGATAAACGATTTTTTATTGCATTTATAATTTTGTTGTATAACTCATTCTCCTAGCAAAAGATTTATGTAATATTTAATAAAAGGTTTACAAAAAAGAGGTGACAATTTTGTGAGAGAAAATTCTAATAGGTAGATCATATTAAACACCAAACCGAAAATCTGCCATATTACTTTTTGGATCATATTTGTAATGTTTATGGAAAGACTTGAACACGGTTCTCCTACTTTGATAGCACAAGCTTAAATTGTTAGATTAAGTATAGCTTAATATTTAAATATTCTAAAAAAGACAATATTTTGCTAAAGCATGTGTTGTGGGGGCAAGATTGGGATTTCCTTTTTATTTTTAATTTTTTTGCCATATTTCAATATGAATATATGTTCTTCTACAAAATTGAATAGGGAACACAATTAACTTTCTTTTACGAAAGACAACGCCTGGCAACTGGCACATGCGCCCCCTATTTCAGTTGTGCTATTTTCTTTTAAACAAGTAAATACAGCCGTAGGGATAGAGCAGCGATATTGACTTCTAAATCCTTTTGTTTATTTCAAATAATTTAGATGCATCTCGAGAATTTAATAATCTCGGACCTCAAGATTGCATCCCTAGTAGCTAATTTTCCCCCTCTCCACGATTTTGTGATCATTTGAGTAGAAGATATTCGCTTTCCCATCTAACATCTTGTGTCTTGTCCATGCCCAATATTGAAATATAGTCACATAATTTCTCCATCAATTACTAAATTGCCAAAATATAAGATAAATGTCATGTCATTCTCTAATAATTTAAATTTTTTGAATTGCTTGGGTAGCAATTCATTCATTTATTAGGATGCACTTGTCGATTAGGGATAATCACAAGTCAGAAACCCTTTGAGAGCATATGGCTTGTCTATTGTTTTTGCCTGGACCCTGCAAATGAATTAGACCACATAGCAAGCAGGACATGTTATTAATCAGCTTCAACTCCAAGTGAAGGAGACTGCAATTTCTTTAGTTCATTCAATGGCATCCATCATTATCACCAAGTCACTGATTCTCAAAAAGGAAAAGGAAAAGCTTATTGAAATCTTCTTCAACGAGACCTTACCAGTGCAATGGCTCCATCAATTATTGCAGCAGAGTGATGTGTACTTTTCCGGAGTAGAAAACCCGAAATGCACACAAAACAGCACTCTTTGATGGATACTTTACATGTCACTTAGGCAGCATGTCTCTCCTAAATGCAATTCTAATCAAGATGCAGTTTTTTTTTAATGTAATTAAAATCCCAGTACCCTTATAAATCCTTCATAGGCACGAGCTTTGCGCATAGACTTTCTGAAATTCCATACTCAAAGTTTAACGCAATGTTTGTGAACAAATAATTGATTATATGAGCTGAGAGTAACATTCTTTCTCAAGGCTATCTTAATGCATGCACATGATGATCCTACTTCGTATCTTTCACTGCCCTGGACAGTATGTGCTGGGTATTAAAGTTGTGCCACATCCTTCCATTCTCAGTTAAACAAACTTTCAGCAACAGTAACTCGTCCCTTATCAACTTCTAACACAGTTGATGTGCATTTGCTTGTGATAAAAAATTTCATGTTTCAACATTTTCGAGAGATACACAACCTTGTTCGTATCAGTCCACTTATTGGTCCTCGTACGTATCTGTCACACCTCGAATCCTACCAGGATAGGGGTGACATAGCTATCCTTTCACCGAAAGGACATAGCCTCTAATCACTAAAAGTTCAGCTCCCAAAAGTCCTCACAAAAGTGCTGTCACTCTATTAGCTACTAACCAAAAACCTTGAAAGGATAGGGGAAGAGAGGGGTGAGCAATCACAAGCTCATTGAGTAGTATATATCTTATAAGCATATCACGCCTCCACAATGCACATTTAGAACTCAAAGAAATGATTCACTAAAGCCAATACAAAATATAACAACTTCCAGGAATAAAATGAGTTATATATTACTTCAACTTAATTACATCAAATAGCATAATTTCCCATCCATCCATAATATCAAAACCAGTATCACTAGTTTGGTTCGATAACCAAACTCATCATTTCATGTGAATACTTCATTCCATTAATCAAACTCGTATCACGTGTTGATGGTATATTTTGCCAGTAAATCTTACAACACTCACATCTCAAGATCCCAGAGGTGACTCCCACAAGACCATATCATCATGTAACACTTAGCCCTTAAGTAGTACAAAGCCCTAGAAGGTGGCTCTCATGAAATTACGTTATTGTATTGCACTTAGTCCTTAACCAACATATATCAATAGTACAAGACCTTAAAAATGGCTCCTACAAAATTACGTTATCATGTAACATTTAGCCCTTGACTACAAAATCTTAGAGATAGCTCCCACAAAATTACATTATCGTGTAGCACTTAGTCCTTTTCCAACACATATCAATGGTACAAGGTCCTAAAACTGGCTCCCACGAAATTACGTTATCATGTAGCATTTAGTCCTTGAGTAGTACAAGGCCAAGAGGTGGCTCATACGAAATTACGTTATCATGTAGCCTTTCGTCCTTAACCAAAATATATCAATAGTACAAGGCCCTAAAGGTGGCTTCCATGAAATTACGTTATCGTATAGCACTTAGTCCTTTATCGATCTATATCACAAGTGGCTTCACAAACTAAAACATAACTTGTCACAAATCAATTCTCTCCGTAAACCATTTTAGGATCCATATCATAAATTGGTTTCACAGACCCAATGTACATTCTCTCTCCCAACTCTATTCATAAGACAGAAAATATATTTCACAATATATATTACACCATTTCGGAATTTATTTCATAAATCTATTATCATTGTAAAACACATATTTAAACTTTCATGACACCTTTCATAATATGTTTGAGTTCTCAAGTGAGTATAAAGTAGTAAATGCCCAAACACCTCACCGGGTTCACAGTCATATTGAGCATAACTATCATGCCCCGAACCTCAAGCATGTGACAACCCCTTCACTTTGGACAAATGAATGCGACGTCCAAAGATGCGTCGCGGATCATTCTTTTTATCTTGCGATTAAACGCATATGGAAGTGAACCCACAAAACACCCACTCGATTAAAGTAGGGATAGTAGAAAGACTAATGCAATAGCAATGTTGTTTTTATTCTTGTACTAATTAACCTTAGGAAGTTTATGCACAAGCCCCTCAATCAGGCGATTTCCTCTATAGTCATCCAAAATACTAAGCAGGGTTAATCTACTCCCTTCAACCACTGGGCACACAATCCTGTTGCCCTTAACGACGTGCTCCAACACTATTCGATCCATGGCTATATAGGTACCATAACTACGGACCTAAAAATATTTAACAACGATGAGTGAAATATAATCTCAATGAGTTACCGCCCTAAGCCCCGTTTAGGACATCAACTCGCCTCGAGATACCTATCACACAATTAATTCACTCAAGCAGATCAATAGCAAAACAATTCATGTTTTCCTTAGTCAACGACTCGATCTACTTAGTAACCTCATGAATACCATCAATAAGTAATCAACTCGCAAGCAACTTTACCCGGTCATGCCATATCCTGCATGGTAAATACACATGCATACCACAATTAATGCATCATGCATTCTCAACATTGCATTAATCAGTCACACTCGAATCGTATCGCATGCGATTTTATCTAGTCATTGCCACACCCTGCACAGTACCAACTCAGGCATACCATAATCAGTGCAACCAGCACATGCATAATCAGAACACATGACAACATGTTTCTCATACACTCCTGCATTCATGCATGTTCCGATTATTAACGCCCTTAAGGGCCACCGAACTCCCGTCGGTGTGTACAACCAAACTCTCATCGATGTCTTTTGGTTTAGCCAAGCATCGCCCTGCCCCGCCCCATCGGGCATGGCTATGTTTGGAACTCCCGCTCGGACGGCATTCCCAAAGGAGTATAGGTCTGACCTCTATCGTGACCCGCATCTGGACTCCTGTTGGGATTTTCGATAAATCGGACTTCATCCCCTGAACTCCTGTGGGGTGACGGGTTATATTATGTGACCATACGAGCAAACCACAATAATCCATTTTAATTTATTTCCATGCATTAGCCAATGCATACGTGGTACATGCTCAACATAATAACTCATTGTACATTTTTCATGTAAAAATTGTAGGAAAGAATTGCACATGACCATAATTTATTTCAAAACCCACCAAGCTTTCATGCCAATAAATTAAAACATGCCCTTCTTGTTTTCATTACAAAACTTGACATATATACACCCTACACCTTGGGGTTTTCCTTTTATATAATTGCACAGAAATATCAAGGCATAACATCCACGTAATGTTATTGTCTACCAACGCAATTAAACACTCAATAACATCAATCATATGATCAATGCATCATTGATTCAAGCAACCATTCAACATGCCTTAACAAATACGAACTTGTCGAATTATTTCCACAATTTAATTATAAATGAATAGCACTATTCATAATTAAATTCAAATTAATTATTATTAAAATAATTAATTATAATAATGAATTCAATAAGTAGTAATTAAAAACAAATTAATTATTTTTAATAAAATAATATTAATCAAGATTATCCCACTAATCCTTGATTATTTTAATTAACCACCGTTAATTAGTACTAAGCATGATTAACAATTTAATTAAAAAATAACCATGATTAACTAACTAAACCATGCTTCCACCATGGTTAATTAACTTAACCCTAGTTAATTAACCCAAGCATAATCCAACTCTAGTTAATTAACCCAACCTTGGTTAATTAACCTAACCATGGTCATCTTTCTAACCAACCCTCTTATTCATAGTTAATCAAAATTAAGCCCTTAAATAAGATTAACCATAACATAATATACTCCTAAACAAGTTTAACGGACTAATCGAGGGATTAGAACATAAACTCACCCAGTGACGATTCCAATGACATGGGCGCGATGGTAGTGGCAAGGGGAACACGCAGCTACCTCAGGGACAACAACGGACAATAATCGACTGCTAACAGCTTCCGGTGAAGCTGATTTGCACTGGACAGAGGGAGAATAGCGACTGGCGGGGCTGGACGGTGGCCAGTAGCTTCGGTAAACAGCAGCAACTCCGACCAGCATCAACAATGAACAGTAGGGCCAAAAACAACAACAACCAGGCAGAAAACAAAGGAAAATGGAAGAGAAAGAAGAGAGGAAAGGGGGTGGCGGTCTGGCGGTGCTTGGACGGCTCCTTAACAATGGCAAGGTAGCGAGGATGGCGGGCGATGGTGGTCCGGATGGTCAAGGGGCGTCTAAGGGGAAGAAACAAGAAGAAAACAAGAGGAAAAGAGAGAAAAATGAGAGAGAAATGGGAGGAAAGAGGGGCTGGACACCCAAGGGGAAGAGAGAGAGGAGAGAGAGAGGAAAAAGAGCGAAAAGTTGAAGACATCTCCCCTTGAAGCCTTCTCCAAGTGGCTTCATCAATTTTCCCCAAAAATTCATCATTTCATTGATTTTTCTTCTCTTTTGTCCTCTCCCATTTAATGTAAGTTCTAGAAGGGGCAAAATGATAAATTCCCAAAGTATAGTATACCGTACTATATGCGTATATGGACCAAAATTTCATACGGGCTTGAATAAAATTGGTTTGGGCTCAAATTATAGAAAAATGGGCTAGAAAATGCAATTGGGCTCAAATGTTTGAAGTTGGGCTTAGTAGGCCTAATTGGGCCCACTTGGGCTAGCTTGGGGCCCACGTGGCCAACCCCTAATAGGCGCAAGGCCCATTGAGCCTGTGGTTGGTCCAACTCCTCTTGATTCCAATTTTTCAACCCGTTAAATCATTTTCCGATAAATTCAAAAATTAATGAAACAACGTCCAATATTTTAGTCTTGACATCGTTGAAAGTTCGATACCCGAAATGAGATGAAATTCGTGGTTAAAATCAATAAATCGCAATTTTAGTACGACCTAATTATCAGACGGCGTTTAGGGGTTCTCACACGTTTGACTCGCCGTTAATAGCTTTTTAATCCATGATTGTGCATATTCAAATCAAGGTGAGCCTCGATTATCATGTAATCATGAGGGGTTAATTGCTCACATTGAGTACAGGGCCAAAAGGAAATCGGTTTAACGTTATTCGTAGTTAATATCAAAGTCATGCGGAGTCACCCGCAATTCAACCTCGTACTTCTGCCGAATTGATTTATTTCCGTTTACTAATTAGCTTGCAACAGTGTGGTATCATCTCTTTTTGATCCTTATGGTTGAGCGGTCTATTTCTAATTGAATTCATTGGTCGTACGCGTATCAATTCTTAATTGCCTTTCCAAACAGTTAGTTAACTCATAAGAGGCCAATTCAGAATAAACGTAATTAATAGCGGATTGATAAAATAACCATTTTGTATATCTCAAGATGGGTCGAAATTCAGGACATCACAATAACCCACCATCTTCCAATACTAGAAATTCAATCCAAAGGTCTATCTCATAAACCAAATAAATAACTTTCCATACCATAGCCATCCGCCATTTCTTATCCATATCTCAAATCATTCATAAATCTTTTCATAAAATAATACATATACATAAATTGTCACAACACATTTCATAATATATTTCTCACACCTTTCTCAAATAAAAGAAAGGTAATGAATACTCAATCCTGCTCTATTCAACAAAAATACTCTTTTCAGCCTAATACGTATATATATTTACATAGTTCATGACATGAGTTTTACAAAACTAAAGAAGATATAGTACCACTCACTTAGGGATGCCCAAAACTAAATTGTACATGTTACTTGAATTGTCAATCTCGCGATCATGGCATCGCAATATGTAGTTGGTCCGGCTTGATGAGGTTTCCATGGCACAAACATGCAAAGCCCTCTTCTTCTTTCTTTTTTTCATTCTTCTTCTTCCTCTCCTTTTTTTAACCTTCTCTCTTCTCTCCCTTTTCTCTCTTGCGCGAGCTCTCGGGCTCTTTTATTCTGAACCGAGCCTCCCTCCTTTTCACCTTTTCTCTTTGACTTTTCAGATCTCCTCTTCTTCTTCTTTTTCCTCTTTTTCTTGTGTGGGTCCCACCACCTTTGAAAAATCAAAAATATCACATTCTACCATCCTTAAAACAATTTTGTCCTCGAAATTTTGCACGTGCATTAATCTTCAAAAAATAAAAATATGCCACAAATGATGCAATGCCAAAGACCAAAATCATCGGTGCCTAAAACTTGAATTCTTTCTAACTTTATGTGATAGTTCATAAAATGTCTTGATAACACTAGATATAGGTATGCCGCAAATTGAAAGTATCATGCTATCAACAACTATAGCGTCAATTTCCAAATAGCAAAATACAAACTACTAGTTTATTGAGAAGAGCAATTTGGTTTAGGGAGACCTTTGGCAGACTAGCCACGGTAATCATCGGTAGTGCTGAGTTCATAGGGAAGACCAAAGGAGACTAGGAACAAGTTGTGGCTGATATCTCCTAAAAATGATCCCCAAGTAATTGATCGCTGTACAACATTCCCCAACTAGACTGCCTCTTTTTTAGTCATCTCCGGTCTGTTTTGGTCATCTGGTACTTCTTTGGATTCTCTATTTACTTCCTGCAAACGTATTGGCTGAGAATATGCCTTGTCTGGGTCTTTGAGCAATTCAAAGGGGCACCATTTTTCCATTTTTTCACGATGAATAACAGCAATCACATCAGCGTTCCTAGCCATGCTCAAAAGGTGGGCAACAATGACAGCCCTCTTGGACTATCCTCTTGGACTATCCTCTTAGATTCTACATCTAGTGCACTTGTGGCTTCATCTAGGAGCAAAATATGAGAATCTTTACAAACAACTCTTGTTGTGGCTACTCTTTGCTTCTACTCACTGGACAGCTGAGTCCCATCTTCCTCAACCATAATATTCGAGCCCTATGACACCTTGTCTATGAAGTTGGCAGTGTTCGTAATGCAGAAACTTTGATCTCTTCAAGCGTGGCACCTTCGTGCTCTTCTGTCTCTCTTCTATGCGGCTAAAAATCAAGAAAAATAAACCCTACTCATTATATGGCCAATCAACAGAAGCGTCGCTTGTGCGGCTTCCAGAGACGTCTGTATCTTGGTTGATCAATCCTGGATATTTACATATTTGCCACCGCTCCAGGAAAATAGATAAAAGTAACAACCCCCCATCATTGTTGCACTCCAACAGGACTCCAATAGGTTCACCAATCAAGAATTCCATTCCGTTTCCTCCGATTCGGGTAAGGTCTTATATACGAGCTCAAACTCCATACATAATTTAACACGGGCACTCCAAATCTCCACCTCCTCGCCTCACTCCCTCCCCATCGGCACCTTGAGCGCAAGGTAGTACAACGTTCCCATGGCACCCCTCTACGGACCTGCCCTCATGCGACCAGGCTGCCCAGCCGAAGTCTGCCCGCTTCAGGACATCCCTTGAATAGAAAAGCATGTTCTCTGGCTTCACATCCTGATGAACGACGCTCAGTGGGTGACAATGCATGAGGGCGCGAAGGAGTTGCCCCATGCACGCGGTGGCCTCAGGCTCGGGGAGGGCCTTAAGGGACAATATGCGGTCGTAGAGAGTGTCTCGTTTTGCAGAGCTCCAGCATGGGGGAGAGGCGGTTGTCAATGTCCTTGTCAGCGGGGGAGAAGCAGCGGAATATGGTGCCGAAACAGCTGCGGCCCATTTCGACTGGCAGCTGGTATGTGTTCGAGTGTTTTGCTCGTTATGGGCATTTTTCTATATCTGTTTCTTCTCCGTCTCTCTCTAAATTTGATTTTCTCAGAGCTGGTGACTTTGCTTTTAATAGGAGGCAATTATGTTTCTTCTATTTCGGAATAGGCCAAGGATATTCACCCCGCGACGGAAGACATGGAGAGATTGTCTCGAGTTGAGATAAATGGTTTTCAATTGCATTTTCAAGTTGGTTACATAACTCATTTAACTCATTCCCCAAGCAAAATGATTTATGTAACACTTAATAAAAGGTCTACGAAAAAGAGGTCACATTTTTGTTGGAGATTATTCTAACGGACAGACCACTAAACATCAACCGAAAAGTCTGTCATGTTACTTTTTTCATTATATATGTAATCAAACTTTATGGCTTTGTAACAGACCAATAAAAAAAATTTATGGCCATGTTATTGTTATTCTAATTTTAATTTAACATGATTCTTGTCCTTTTTAAGAGTGGATGTGTGCTATGGAAAGAACGGGTGGAATGGGACGGCTAGTACCAACGATCCCTGTTCCTGGCTGACAAGCTTGTTGCCACAACCCAATCAAAATGTGAGTAAAAATGTCTCTTCATAAACTCATTATTTTTTCTATAAAAAAAAAACTCATGATTTTGTGAAAGATAGATGGCCCTTTCACTACTAGCCCAACTTATTTGACTGTGGAAATGAGCATCAAGCAATTACTTCTTTTAAAGGCAAAAATTAGATGTACCATTGATATAAATTGGAACCATATAATGGATCTACAAGAAAGCATAGCCCCATGTCTCTCCCTGTAATGACGAGCTGGGGAGTTTTCACAAATGAGAAAACATCAGAATTTTTTTTACTCATCTTTCTTTATAACATAAGCATCTGAAGTTAATACCTCAAAATGATATAAATTAACTGCCTCGTCCGTTTGTATCAATTGATCGACTCGTTAAATTACTCTCAATAACATATGCTGTAATTTAAACATGAAAATCTACTACATTTGAACGAATATGAACCCACCCTTAGAGTTGAAACAAATTATGGCTTCCATTTTCTTATCATTTTGGAATCGTTCAGTTGTTGTTCATAAATGAATTAAGTTCGACATCTCATAGTCTTGCTTTAAATGGAAGAGGCTATGTTGAGTGATTCATAAGCCAATACTTACCTTCAAATAATCATCACCTAATGAGACCGGGACAGGTCGATACGAGGAATCTTATAAATCATAAGGAGAGAAAAGAGTGGAAAAAGTTCGAGTTATGCATCTTAGTCAATGGACACGGATTTGCATTGAAGAAGGGCAGAATCAATTGGGGAGGATTTGCAGCATATTGCTGCAGTTAGTATCTTGCGTGACAGATATTGCAATGGTGAAGTTAGCAAAAAAATGGGAGGTGGAGGTGAGAAAGCCAAACATACTCCAGGATAATAAATTTCAAGCATGAAGACCATTAATCTTGTGCTTAATGAGGAAATATTGGCTTATCATCTAGTAACAGTTCGTTATCTCAACGACATTTCAGAAAGAATTATTGTCCTAATTAATTACTTGGCTCATTAAGGTCAAGTTCAAGTAATCATCCTGAGGGTGACTAGCAAAAATCACCTAGAAGGGGTGAATAGGTGCTATAATAAAATCTTATACAAAATAAAAATGCAGAATAAAACTGTTTGAGATAGAAATCTGAATATCAGCAGAAGCAGCACTATTCAGAAGTCTGAACAATAATTAGATTCTATAATAAGCTTCTAAATCTGCTATACGAAAATCAGACTTTAGAAGCACCAAGCACGTGTGCAATATATTATAACAATAATCAATAAGAGATTAAGAGATAAGAAAAATTGCACACGAATATTATAGTGGTTCAGATTAGATTAAGCCTACATCCACTCTTCCACGCTAACAGCCTTCTAGCTGGATTCCACTATATGATCAACAAGAGATTACAATTTCGAGTGCAAACACTCAACGATAGATCACACTATCTCGCTAAGTCATTATTGTGTACTTCTCTCACGATCACAAACTTTTAAACTCACACAAGACAAATGTATATAGTCGAAGTACGCCCACACTTAGGAATTATAGATTCTATGATTCGTCTATTACTTGCTTTTCAGTCCCTCAATCTCTTTATATACTCATTTACTTCCAAACTAGCTGTTGGATAGTATCTAGAGGATTGTCTTCCAATCTACCCGTTGGACAGAATTGTATCAGAAGATTTGGTAGCTGTTAAGTAATAGAAACAGAATCTCCATCTTGATTCTAGTCGCCCATACAAGCAGAATCTAGGTTTCCGTAAGTAGAACTTCTCCGTTAGGAAGGTTCATGTCTTCGGGATCCAATTGCCAATCAATTAGATTGAGTCAATCAAATCTATTTTGGTGTAGAATCTAAACCAGATTACTAGCCGTTATATGTTCTAGGTCTGCATCTTACTATATTAGATTGTCTTATTCTGAACTTACTTCGTTCTGAATATTAAGTTCTGAACTTGCTTCAATCTGAACATATGCTCGTTCTACTCTGCTGTTGTTTTGAACCTATCACGTTATGGACTTATCACATTCTAGACATGTTTCATCTGTATGTAAAGTCTGAGTCTGTTCTGTCTGAAGTAGACTTCTCAGTCTATACTTGAGTTTGAATGTATTCATCTTCAAAGTCTGTGTCTAATAGATTTATCCTTAAACTCTGAACATATTTAGTCGTAGAATTTGGACTTTGTTCAGCTTCAACAATGAGTCTATCTTCTGGTTCTTTCAAGGTATATTTCTTGATAATGTTCTTTACACATTCTATCATCTACATAACGACTTGTGCATCTTTTATCTATTTATGCAAACATCAAACACATTAGTAACTTTTGATTTATTTTGTCATCTTCAAAACATCATAAGGGATTTCCCTAACATATCCATTTTAGATACTCCGGATATATTGGTCGCAAGCATACGTCACAGTATGTTGCAGAAAGTATTGTATCAAACGGTCTATAAGCCTTGCGTTCATCGAAGCTATTAAATTTGGTGGGTCTGGCATGAAATTCGCTGTAATGAACATGTTTTAGTGATGCAGACGGATTGATAGTGCAAGCACTGAGCTCATGCGATAAAACCTCATAGGAACACCTCTGCACTGCAATGTATGTGAATTTCTCAAGGTTCGGGGGTGACTTGTTCAATTGGGCATATTGATTACCTTCAATCACATCGGATAAAAATATGATAGTTAACAGCTTATTTTAATTATTTAGGAGGAGATATTCAAGCCCGCGCGACAATGCAAGTCCGGCACATAAATCAGTCAAAGACTTCTTCAAACCGGACAACCCAACAAGTTACATGAAAATGAGTCAAATGATTAGGACTTGTATTTTACCCCTTTCTCATCTGAGATTCGCCTTCTTGCACGCCTTTAGGAATCAAGATTATGCTGATTGGTGTACCTAGGCGGAGAATGATATCAAGGGTTTAGGAGTTGCTTACTTATGCCATTTAAGGAATTTGATGGAATAATCGACAGTCAATAACGGAAGGACTTGATTCAATAACTTAACACACACAAAAAGCAAAGGTTAGAGGACCAAGCAGTACTTAATCTGCTACAAAAATTTCAATTTTTTTTCCTCGAAGAATAGAGATCCCTTTTCCCTTGGATACGTGAGGCCCTCGACTCAAAATCAATCTTCGTCCACAAGGCTTTTTCTCTAGTTGCAAGAAGCAACAGAGTTAACAGAGAAGAATTCCACGGTGTTTTTTGCTGAAGCTGTCCGTGGTCGGTAAATTCATTTGTGAGTAGCAATCAACCTTGTTTTTGTGGTTCTCCTTATTTTCGTGGAAACTGAAGTAAGTTACTTTGATGATCCGGAGAATTACTAATCAGTGAGAGGTTCCTACCACGGTCATCTGCTCAAATTTTGCCTTGTGAGAATTTCTTGTGTGAAGTTTATTAGTATAAGAAATAATTTAGCATAGTTTTTATTTTTTTATGTCTTGCTCACTCTCGATTTGTCTCGCCCCCCTCCACCTAATTCCCGCATCCACTGCTGACTAGATTCCTGTCACGAGTAGCAAATTGCCAAGTCCATATATGACAAGTGCTCTTGCCGGCCGGGAATTATCAATGCATTAGTGCAATATAAAAATATGCAGCTGACTTGGCAGTTTGCTTAGTTATCGCAATCGTCGCACCGTCAGAGAAAAGAAGTCATCAGGAAAACTTGGCCAAATGGATGAGCTCAAGCCTATCTAGATGTTCATCCAAAGGGTCCCTTCTTTTTGGTTTCAAACGGTACTAGATGATACTGCTATACCCACTTTTCTTTTAATTTCAACCTAATTTAGAATTAAGTCACATTCCATACACTGCATATAGCTTAATCTTTTATGAAAAACCCAAAAAAAAAAAAAATCATCGTCGTTATATTAGAAATCATGTGAAAGGCATGCATGCATTTTCTAGTTCATATCTTGCGGAACATTTAATGCGTTGCAATGGGCTTTTGCTTACTTGAGGTATTTATTTCTTACCCCATTTCTCACAATTTTTTATTATTGGTTGTTAGATTTTTGTATGTGCATTCGCATGATCACCTCTTGCATGTTAGGGCTTGTTTAGTAATATCCCAAATAATGCCGATTCTATTCTTTTATTCCTTGGAACAAAAAAAGAACAGAAATCTATTTAGTAACATTTTTGTTTTTGAAAATAGATTTAGAATAGAATCAAGAAGTGGAAGAACAACTCCAAAATCAAGCCAAACCATTCCTTTTTTCTTTTCTTTTTTATAATCTTTTCTTCTTTTCCTTTCTTTCCTTCTCTTCTTCTTCCTCATTGTTAGTCGCCGGCCCTGGCAATGGCCAACAACCGGCTAATCCAACGACCTCGCTAGAGCTTCGCCTAGCCACTAGCAAGGCTTGACCTCACTCTAGCTTGGCAAGGTTTCGACGAACTGGCCGAACCTCGTTTAGCTGCTAGCCACTGACCAACGACAAGGAAGAAGGAGAGGAGAAGGGAAAAGAAAAGAAAGAAAAGAGAAAAATTTAATGAAAGTATTAAAAAATTAAAAGAGATTCTAAGTCACAAAAAAAATTTAAGAGTTGTACCAAAACGCATTTCAATTCCGAGAATGGAAATTTTGGACAGTTACCAAATGCCTTTAAATGCTTGAAACTCGTCTAAAGAACATAATAAAAAATATATATATATTTTTTAGTAGAAATGGTTCTTAAGATCATATGGTTACCAAATGTACTCTTAGTAGCTTAAGTTAAAATTCATCAAGACTGATTGCAAATATATTTGAAATAAAGAGAAAAGACACTGGAAGAACACTAGATTAATCTAAGTTAATCAAGTCCTATCTATGAATCTCTTATTTGTAGAAATAAACTGCTTTCCCATACTTTATTTAGGTGTCTAACCGACCCACCAATAATTGATGGCGACTCTGGATTAATTAAATTGCATATTTAACTAATTAAATTAAAACCCTAAAATTGTGATTGGTAAGCTTGGAAGAGTTTACACTAAGTGTAGATTTAGTAATCTATTAGGTTTCCTTTTGGTAGTTCACCTTTGAAAAAGCCGTAATGCAAGAAAATAATGAAAATGCCGTTATTGACTTTTTAACCTTGCAAATCAGCCACCAACCATCAATAGGCATTTTCAAGTTGCAGAAGCTTTATCTTGAATGTCTTGGCTCCGTGGGTCTAGGAGGGGGACGAAATTTATCAATTATTTGCGGATTAATAAATTGGTTAGATGGATTGATCAATGGAAATCCCAAGTCCTCACGCTTCCGCGTTAGTTTCGACGGAAGCTGTGTGTAATCGGTAACTTTCATCGTGAGTAGCAACTCCCTTGGTTTTGTGCTCTTTCCTTACGTATGTTTTGTGAGGTTCTTCGTGTCCATTTAATCAGTCCGAGAAATATTTAAGCATAGTTTGCATCTTTTAGCGTCGCTTACTCTCGGTTTGTCTCACCCCCTTCCCCCGAATCCCGCATCCACTGTTGACTGGGCTGTGAGGTGACCAGTAACAAGCGGCAAATTGCCAAGTCCATGAATGAAATGCTATCATCGGCACGAATCATCAATACAATAATGCAATGCGCCTGGCTTTACTTGGCAGTTTCTTTAGCAATCGCAACAAAATAAATAACCATGGCGAATGCGTCAGATGGAGTTGTTGAACACGGCTTAGATTACTTAATTAGCACCAAAGCATGACGCGATTTGTTGAACACGCAATTGACAAACCAAGGTGGAGTTATCGGTAGAAATATGTTGCTCTCGTATGAAATCAAGCAAGTTATTTGACGTGATTCGGCTTTGCAAAGACGTCGCTTCAGCAAATCATCTCCATAGCGAGAGACAAAATTACGAAGCTTCCGAGAAAGAACCCCGAATGTTCCCCGTTTGACTGAACATCTATCTGCAAACCAGAAGCAAACGGAAGGCAAGCGTTGAGAGAGCAACGGAGAAGAAAAGAGAATGACTAAAAGGGTGGGTCCCAACCGGCGCCCGCGAGGATCACCCTTACGGTCTCAAAGCATGGCCTACTTAGCACCACTCAAGCACCCAACATTTTCTCAAAATTTAAAAACTTTGCACTGGGGCCCAGCCGCAGCTTGGCTTCAGTTTGTTAGCGTTAGGGGTGTTAAAAATTGAACCGAAAACCAAATCGAATCGAATTGAACCAAAATTTTATGCATTTTTTGTTCGGTTCGATTTCGGTTCGGTTCGGTTAACCGAAAAATAACCATTAACTTTTCGGTTCGGTTCGGTTAATCAAACCAAACCGAAATTCTTAATTAAAACTAAGCAATTTCTCTTTATCATCATCTCTTCTTCATTTAAATCCCAATAAGTAAAGCACAAATTGAAAAATTGAAAAACTGAACCATTCATATTCGGTTCGAGACGGTTTCAGTTCAATTCGGTATTATCCCTTATCGGTTCAGTTCGATTCAGTTTTTCAAAAAAATCAAACCGAACCAAACCGTTTACACCCCTAGTTAGCGTGATCATAGGAAGACTTTGCTGAGCAGATGAGCTAAAGCGCATCTGGATGTTCCTTCAAAAGGATCCTTTCTTTCGGTTTCAAAGGGTATCGAAAAAAAAATATAAAAAAAGTAATTATCGAAATAAGCAATGCCCAATTATTTTTACTTTTCAAAGAAAAAAGTTATTCCTTGTCTTTTTATGTAAAAAGTTAAGATTTTAATTGGATGTTAGAAAGACATCGAAATATTATATAAGAAATTGGCATTATATGTTGCTCTTCTGTATATTGGGAAATCATGCATGCTTAAACAAAATTTAATTTGTGCAAGCGCTGCAAAAAGGTATGAAAGCGAGTCTTCTTTTCCTGCTCAAGTGAAACATGAGAGTCCACTGCTCATCTGCCTTTCACAGTTCCGCTTCCCTCTCTCGCCTCAGCTTGTTGGAATGTTGACTCTCGCGGGTCTTGTGCGAGAATTTACCCGAGAAATGAAGAAGCAGAGCAGAAAATGGCTGAACTCGACGACAAGAGAAAGAGCAAATGTAAATATTACAGATAAAGAAGATCGCCATTACATTAAAAAATGTAAAATTTCTTCATATAGTCTACTAATAAGTGCTCCAAGAGCACATTTCTCATGTGCTATTGCTTTTCCTTTATGGATTTACCGTAGACTAATATATGTTTTAGTCTAGTTTTACTCACATTTTTCTCCCACCCACTTGAAGGGCCTATTTGGTAACTATTATGTTCCTGGAAATAATTTTTGATTAAAAATGATTATTTTTTATTTTGCTCCCCAAAATAATTTTGTGTATTTAAAGGTATTTGGTAAATTATTCGAAATTTTTATTTCTGGAATAGAGATGCATTTAATAGGACTCTTCAATTTTTTTATTCTTTTAATTTTTTTAATACTTTTATTATAATTTTCTTATATTTGTTTGTTATTATTTTTTCTTTTTCTTTTTTCCTTTTCTCTTCTTCTTCCTCCTTTAGTGGGCAATCACCACCTTCGGTGGTGGTCAACGAGTGGCCAAACGAGATCTAACAAGCTCGCCAGGGGCTCACTTAACCACTAGTGAAGCTATGCCTCACAGATCTAGGCGAGGTTGAGCCTCATTGGTGGCTAGGCGAGGCTTGACCTCACCGAGGCAATGGGAGGTCAGCCTTATCCTAGCTTGGTGAGGCCGACCTTGAGCCTCGCCAGTGGCCAAGCAAGCCTCTGACGAGCTCACCAGACCTCGTCCAATCGCTCGTTGGCGACGGTGGTGATCGAGCGGCAATGATGATCGAGGGGTGATGATGGGGCGATGATGGAGTGACAATGGGCTGGGGCGAGGAAGAAGAAGAAGAAGAAGAAAGGGAAGGGAAAAAGGAGGAGAGAAGAAAAGAGAAGAGAGTGAAAATTGATTTTTGAAATTATTCTCGAAAACAAAAAGTAACCTCTTTTTTATTCTGAATTATGTTCTAAATCTATTCTCGGAAACAAAAAATTTGTCAAATGGATTTATATTCTAAATTTGTTTCCGGGAATAAAAGAATAGAATTAATTGTTTCCGAAAGTATTACTAAATAGACTCCAAATTTCTGCTTCCCATTATTTATTAAATAGATGACCTAGAAAGTTACGTGTAGAGTTTGGAGCGGGTGAAATGACAACGACACCAAAATGGTGCTAACTGCTAAGCAAATGGAGTTAGGTTCAATTTGAGTCGTGAAATAATGGAATATACTCTCTAATGGCATCGGCATCATTCCGCGCAAGAAGCCAAAGAGTAAGATTATAAAAACTAGAGAGCATATGCTATGTGCTCTGCCCTTCCGGACATGGGTGAAGTTCCCGGGAAGGTTGCTTCCCTGAGATTTGCAACCTAGGCCTCGTGTCACATGCGAGCATTTGATTTATTTTTAGGGATTCTGATTTTTTATCCGGATTATTTTTGGACAAAAGTGTCGCTGTTCCGTCCTAGAAAAACTGCGTGCTCGCTGGCAAGTTTAGGCTCTTTTCTTTAGACTAATGTGGCCGCGCAGACTCTCATCTATAAGTTGGCATGAAACTCTTCCGAAAAAAAGAATTGGCTAGCTAATAGAAAAATCTATAACATATCACTCTGGCGTCAGGTGTGGTCAATTCATTCGCTCTCCACCCATGATAAGGGATATCTAAATATCTATAACAGCCCATGAGGTACATTTACTTTGCGATGCATCTAATTTGATGCCCTGCAGTATACGTCAACTTTCTTAAATTTCTTATGGTTGGGGGGTGACCAGGTAACTTAAATTGGTCACTAGGGCATATCGATCACCATAATCATATGGGATCAAAACTTGATATACTAATTACTTATGGGGAGATATATGGTATAGATTAAGCACCTACAACAAAACAGACCCGACACATAAAATGGTTCATATGTTTCTTTAAATTGAATAACCCAACAATTTACATGGAACTGATATATGATTAAAATTTTGTTCTTTATGCCTTTCTCATCCGAGACTCGCCTTCCTCCATGCCTTCAAGAATCGAGATCATGTTGATTTGGGTATGGTAACCTATTAAACTCATCATTTTGATCTAATTTATCGACTTTCCAAACTGATAAATTGAATAAGCCAATAACAATACTCAAATTGAAACCAACAAACTGACTTGCAAACACTTTCTATACTGATTATCAATTTATCTTTAACACTTTAAACACGACACCAATTGCAACATGAGTATTAGAAGTTTCACTTGATTAGTCCCACATACACACGCATAGTTGCTATTTATGTGAAATAGTCCACTCGAAAGTGGCCAATTTTCACTTAGATAAGAAAACTCTAACTCAAAATTATCCCTATCAAACTAAATATCGAACTATGCAACGTCTGATTATTCTAACTTTTCCAAGAAAAAAGTCATTCCTTCGACTTATTTTTGTGTAAAAAGTTAAAATTTTAATTGGATATAAGAAAGACGTCAAAATACTATATAAGAAATTGATATTATATGTCGCTCTTTATTATATTAGGAAATCTCGTCTGCTTAAATAAAATAAAATTTGTATAAGCGCCACAAAAAGGCCTGAAAGCGAGTATTCTTTTTTCTCGTTTAAGTGAAAAAGGAAGTCCATTACTCATCTGCCTTCCGCAATTCCAGGAAAAGGTGTCTCTCATAGGTCTCGTGCGAGTATTTGCCTGAGGAATGAGGAATTGGAGCAGAAAATGGCTGAAACCGACAACCAGCGGAAGTGCAAATGGAAAGATTACAGATAAAGGAGACCTCTCACTACATTAACAAATGTAGAATTTCTTTAGCTAGTCAACCGATAAGTGCTCCAAGAGCACATTTCTCATGTACTAGAATTCGATATTGGTGTCCTTAGATGGATTTAACATAGGCTAATTTATTTTTTGGTCTAGTTTTACTCACCTTCTTCTTCCACCCACTTCAAGTTTCCCTCTCTCTTCACCTTGTTTCTGGTTTCCCTTCTTCCATTTTCAAATAATTAGTGGTCCCATCGTCATCCCACGCGACCCTGGCCCTTCCGCTTCCCATGCTAGGGTTTTTTTTCTTATGTCATGGTGAGTCGTTTCCTTGACCGGTTGGCAACTGGTTAAACAATCTTAATATTTGAAATGGATGATTGAGGTCTAGGGTGTGAATGATATCTTCTTCTTTTTTTCTAGAAATCAATTTCCAGTTAAAAATAAAAGTATCCATTTCTATTCCCCACACGAGCTTCTGAGAAAAATCCTCATTTGATAACGATACATAAATTATCTTTCTGGAATGGAAATTTGTTTAATAACAATATAAAACATTTTCCTTTTAGGTAGCTAGTGGGTTGGTAGCGGTAGCGAAAGGAAGTGGCGGGCAAACGACAATCAGATGGTGGGTGGCTCATGGGTGACAAGTAAGCGGCCAGTCAGTTAGGGTCTGCATGGTAACTTGCCAAATAGTAATAATTTCTGTTCTTTTGTTCCCGGGAGTAGATTTGGAACAGAAATCCGTTTGTTAAAATTTTTGTTCCCGGGAACAGATTTGGAACGGAATCAAGAATAAAAAAAAAGTAGCTTCTTGATTCTGGGAACAACTTCAAGAATCAGTTTCTTTTTTTCTTTCTTTCTTCTTCTTCCCTCATCCTACTGCCGCCCATCACCGCCCACCACCACCGTCGCCGACGCCGGCCACCACCGGCGAGTGGCTGGGCGAGGTTCGGCGAGCTCGCCGGAGGCTCGCCTAGCCCGGCGAGCCTCTGGGCGAGCCTCGGCCTCGCCTTGGCTGGGCGAGCCGACCTCGCCCAGATCTGGCGAGGTCGAGCTCGCCCAGGCACCGGCGAGGCTCGACCTCGCCAGCCCACCGCGAGGCCGGCGTTGCCCAGCCAAGCCGACGCCGGCCTGGCGGTGGGCCGGCGAGGCCGAGCCTTGCCGGTGCCTGGGCGAGTCGGCCTCGGCCAGATCTGGCGAGGCCGCGAGCGGCCGAGCTCGCGCAGCCACCGGCCTTGCCCAGCTCACGGCGAGGCTGGGCGTCGCCGACTCTCAGCGAGGGTGTCTGGCCGGTCGCCGGATACCGGCCGCCGGCGATCTATTAAGCAAAAAAATTGAAAATGAAAAGGAAAACAAAAAGAAAATTGTATTTAAATCATTAAAAAATTAAAAGAAATTATTTTGGACTATAAATTTTTAGATTTTACCAAACGCATTTCTGTTCCGGGAATAAAAATTTTGGACAGTTACCAAACACCTTCAAATGCTTAGAAATTGTTCCCGGGAGCAGAATCAAAAAGAATCACTTCTGACCAGAAATTGTTCCCGGGCACAGAATGGTTACCATGCAGGCCCTTAGTAACCAGAACAAGCGATGAAAAGGATTTTCAAATCTACTTTTTTATTTTAGAAATAAAAAAGTAAAAAAAATTTAACTTATGATTTATATTCCAAATTTATTTTTGAAGTAAAAATTTATTTTAAAAAATAAAATTACATTATTAAATGAAATTTTCTGTTCAAATATGTCCACAAGAACAAAAAAATAAAAAAAATAAAAAAATAAAATGATTATTTTGTGCATTTTAATAACTGAAAAAAAGTAATACCGCTGGATGGGTGAACTCGACAGAAATTTTATTTTAATTTTATACCTTGGCAATCTCGTTCTCGGTATGAACAAGTATATCATCACGTGCTGGGGAAAGTGACGTGAAGGGTTTGGAGCGGGTGAAAGGGAAACGACATGGATTGGTGCTAGCACGTGAACTTAGGTTCAATTTGAATAATCAAGAAAGAACGGAACAATATAAAAAGAAAAAATACCACCAAAAATTCCAAACTACGATTATTGTGATAATTTTACCATGAAATTTTTTTTGTGCTATAAAAAATCCTAAACTATGCCACTTAGGACAATTTACCCTAAACTTTTTTTTATGCCACTAAAAATCCTAAATTATGCTACTTTGGACAAATTTACCCTGAACTTTTTCTTATGCCACAAAAACCTTAAATTATGCCACATGAAATATATTTATCCCAAACTTTTTAACTGAATGGCATTTTTGCCTTTTTACATTTTTACTTCTTTTTTTTCCTCTTCCTCTTCTCTTTGCCATGGTCGATAGAGGGAAGCTAGTGAGGGCGGCCTCGCCGGTAGTGGCATTTGGCCAAGGCAACCCTCCTTAACATCGGGTGAGATGGCCCTCACCCAAGTGGGCAATGGTGGCCCTCGCCCCCTCGCCCGAGTGGGTGAGGGTGACTCTTGCCAGATTTGGCGAGGGCAACCCTCCTCGACTGATGAGGGCCACCCTCGTCGGCTTCTCTCTACTGACCATGGCAGAAGGGGAAGAAAGGAAAGAAAAAAGTAAAAAGACGAAAATACATTTTAGTTAAAAAATTTAGGATGAATGTGTCTCAAGTGGAATAGTTTAAAATTTTTTGTAGCACAAGAAAAAGTTCAGGGTAAAATTATCCAAAGTGACATAGCTTGGAATTTTTGGTTACGAAAAAAAGTTTGAAGTAAAATTATCCCAAGTGACATAATTTAAGATTTTTAATGTCATAAAAAAATTTACTATAAAATTATCTTAATTAACATAATTTTAAAATTTTTTGTGGCATTTTCTCGTATATAAACTAGAGAGCATGTGCTCCTGTGCTCTGCCTTTGCAGACTCGGGGGAAGTTCCCGGAAAGGTTGCTTCCCCGAGATTTTGGGCCCATTTGGTTCAGCATTCTCAAGGGGCTTTCAGCCCCGAAAGCCCCTTAGGAAAATGCAAACATGTTTGGCTAAGCTTTGGGGAGATGCAATTGCATCTCCAAGTGTCCTCAAAGTCCCTTAGCCCAATGTAGGTCCAAAGATGCATTTGCAAGTTGTATTTTCAGAGTGCGACTTGCACTACTGTTCATCTATCGGCAACCACTTGCTAGCGACCGCCGGCCACCATCCGGCCACCCTTTGGCCACCGCCGGCTCACCCTCCGGCCATCACCGGCGATCGCCGGCCCACCCTCCGGCGGCCAAATCTGGCCGCTAGTCAAGCTCCGGCGACCAGATTTGGCCGCTAGGGGGTCGGCCTAAGGTCGTGCGACCTCAGGTGGCGATCGCCTGAGGCAGTGACCTCAGGCAGTCGCGCGACCAAGGCGTCACCATCACTTGAGGTCGCTACCTCAAGCGATCATGTGACCCAGGCACGCTTGAGGTCGCCGCTTCAGGCGGTCGCCTGGGTCGCAAACCCAGGCGACGGCGGTTGTGAACCCAGGCAACGGCCGTCACCTGGGTCGCATGGCCTCAGGCGAGGCAGCCTGAGGTCGGGCCGTCGCCTGGGTCACCGGACCCAGGCGACCGCCGCCTGAGGTTGCCCGACCTCAGACGGGCCTTTCGACGGCCAGATCTGGCCACTGGTCAGCTCTGGCGCCCAGATCTGGCCGCCGAAAGGTGGCCGGCGGCCAAACGGATAATGAATTTAAAAAAAAATTATTAAAATTTTTTTTAATAAAAAATTTCGTAAAAGTCCCTTAGCAAAATATAATATTCACCAAACGGCATTTAGGCCAAAATTATTTTACAATGCAAAATTTACCAAACGGTATTTGCATTTCAAAAAATCCCTTTAGCCCAAAGGTACTTGCATTTTCCTAAGTGCATTTTCTCAAAGCCGAACCAAACGCACCCAAATTTCATTCTAGGCTCTCGTAATTGATGTGAGTGTTTGATTGACATAAAGGTGCGCCTTGCTGGAGCTTTGTCTTCTTGTCCCCGTTCCATCCTAGAAAAATAATGGGTTCCCCGGTAAGTTTAGGATTTTTTAATAAATAAATATCATTAAAAATTCTAAATTATGTTATTTATAATAATTTTACTTTAAATTTGTTTATATTGTTAAAATTTTCAAATTGTGCCATTTACGATAATTTTATCATGGATTTTTATTATTATAAAAACTCCCAAATCATATCACTTATAAAAAAATTATCTCAAACTTTTTGATTAAAGAGTATTTTCATTTTTTTCATTTCTTTTTCATTTCTTTTTCCTTCTCCATCACCGAGGCACGCAGCAGCAAAGGAAGGAGGAGGAAGCTGCGGGAGGGAGGAGGAAGGAAGAGAAAAGGAAAAAGAAAATAAAAAATCGATTTTAAAAAAAGGAAATAATTAAAAATGATTTTTATAAAAATTAAAATCACATTAGTAATTTTTTCAGGAAAATTAAATTAGATATGAATAGAAGAAAATATTTTTTATTTCATTTTCAGATTTAATCGAGCACTAAAAATATCATTATTTTTTCAAAAAATATATTTTTCGTGAAATCAACGTTTAAATATATTATTTAGAATTTTCCTTAGTTTTTATCTTTTTGGGTATTGCTCACTCTCAGTTTGGCTCGCCCCCCTCCACCTCAAATGCCGCGTCCATTGTTGACTGGACCGTGATTTGACCAGTCACGAGTACCATATTGCTGATCGATGAATAATAAATGCCGTTGTTGGTGAGAATCCTGAATGCAGCAGTGCAATATGAAAATCTTTTACTGGGGCCGAACGAAATACAGCTGGCTTCACTTGGCAGTTAACTAGCGCAATCATCGCTGTGCCATCAGTGTAAAGCAGTCATAGGAAGACTTCACCCAATAGATGAGCGCAACGCCCATTTGGATGTCCATCCAAAGGTTTCTTTCTTTTGGTCTCAAACGGCAGTAGCAAACGCTGTACCCTATTTCCTTCTTGCCTGAGTTTTGATCTCGTGAGTTCAGTGAGCAAGAGATATGGCAGAATCTGCAGTGTTCTTCTTGGTCGAGAAGCTTGCTATGTTCGTTGAGAAAGAGGCGAAACTATTGAAAGAGGTACGTGGAAAAATTGAATTCATTAGAGATGAATTGGAGAGCATGAAGGCCTTCTTAAAAAGTGCCGAGTTGTTGCAAGAAGATGACCCTGCGTTGAAGGTATGGGTAAAACAGGTCAGAGAGGTTGCACACGATACGGAGGATATTCTGGATGAATTCATGCTCAACTTGGCAAGAGATCACGGACATGGGTTCATGAGGTACTTCCACAAGATCAAGTCATCCATGAAGAACTTGAAAGCACGTCATCATATCTCCTCCAAGATAGATGAGATCAAGTCAAGAGTCGAAGGCATTGCCGAGCGGCGTCAGCGATATGATTTCACAGAGCCAAGTGCAATGGCATCCACTAGAGGCACCTCCAGGTACGATCTTAGGGAGGATGCTCTTCTAGTCGAGGAAGGCGAACTGGTGGGGATTGACAAGCCGAGAGAAGAGCTTATTAGGTGGCTTGTTGATGAGGAACCTGGACTTAAAGTTATATCGATCTCTGGGATGGCGGGTTTAGGGAAGACCACTCTAGCAAAATGAGTCTACGACAATCAGCAAGTAAAAGCCAACTTCCAAAGCCACGCATGGATCAATGTCTCACAGTCTTACAAGATTGAGGGTATTTTGAGGGACATGATTGTACAACTTCATGAAGAAATTGAGCAACCGTTCCCTCAAGGAATAGAATCCGCGGATAGAATAAAGCTCAACCAGATGGTAAAAGGCTTTCTGCAGTAAAAGAGGTACGTCATTGTTCTGGATGATGTATGGGACTCAAATGCACTAGATGGTATCAAATATGCAATGCCTAATAGTAGTTTCTGCAGCCGAATATTAATCACTACTCGCACGGCTGATGTTGCTACTATCTTATTCAACCAGTCAAAAGTTTATGAACTTGAGCACTTGCCTCCAAAAGAATCATGGTCCTTATTCTGCAAGAAAGCCTTCTGTGGGAAACCCTGTCCTCTTCACCTAGAACACGTTTCTCGACAGATTTTGAAAAGATGTGAGGGATTGCCACTTGCCATAGTGGTAATTGGTGGTCTTCTCTTTGCAAAAGGTTGGTCTAATGTTCAGGAATGGGAGATGATTTCTCGCAGCATTGCTGCAGAACTAGAAAATAATGACAAGATGCAAAGTTTCAGGAAAATTCTTAGCTTGAGCTACAATGATTTGGATTATAACTTGAAAAGCTGCTTTTTGTACTTGGGAGTATTTCCAGAGGATCATGTGATTGAGTGTATGAGACTCATCCATCTGTGGATTGCAGAAGGATTCGTTGAGGAAAGAGAACGAATGACACAGGAGGAGATTGGTCGAAGATATCTGAAGGAGCTTATAAACAGAAGTTTGGTGCAAATTGCAGAAACAACTGTAGATGGACGGATAAAAAGTTGTAGGGTACATGACCTAATGCGTGAATGTATCCTTTCTAAGTCAAGGGATATGAACTTTGTTTCGTTTGCATCTGAACAGAAAGTAGAATTGCATGAAAGAGTCCGGCGTTTGTCAATCCAAAACACCTGCAACAATGCACTGAAGCAGCTAAATCTCCCCAGCCTACGCTCTTTGCTCATTTTTGAGTCAGCAACATCGTCTAGCTCAGATGAGCAATTTGTTCCAAGTG
>MU089544.1:41242-69785 GCA_014858505.1 Corymbia citriodora subsp. variegata | reverse complement strand
ATTTGCTCTTGTGTTCTTTCCGGACAGCCGCAGCACAATGAGGGAGGGTATTCTGCAAGAGTACTATGAGGTGATACAACGTATCCCAGAAATTTACTTCGTCTGGTGGAAAGAGGATCACTGGGCGCTATATGATCTTAGCCCCTATTGCTATAATGCCATCAAAGATAGGGTGATGAGCCGCCCTGAGGTTCTTCCTGAAGTTTCGTAGATCAGAGTGATGTTATTGGGCCCTGCCAATCCCCTTGGGCCATCATGGATCCTTAAGAGGACCCTCGTCACGCGAAAGAAGATCCTCCTATGCTTTTATGATTTCTTCCATCCATTATCAATATTTTTAACTGAACCTTTCAATACTTTCAATATTTTTTTCCTGGGTGCTATCTTGTTGTTGTTGTTATCTTATTTAGTGATGAGTACATTTGTTTCTTATTTTCTGCATTTGTTGTATGAACTTTGATTTTGTTTTAGCTTATATGGAGGCAAAAGAGTGATTTGACCAAAAAATAATGAAAAGAAATACAATTTTCCTCTCCATGTTAGGCATGTGCAAATGGAAAAATAGACGGAGCAGCGATGGATGTAAAAAAATGAAAGTTCAGCATGATTTTGATTAGCAGTCAAAGATTCGTTTGCAAACGTGCAGGTTTGTGTTTTTTTTCTCCTGAACACGTGCACATTATTTTCTATCTTTGTAATACTTAGATATACTTCATATATGCCGCATGTTACAGATTAATTTTTCATTAATCCAAATAATATCTGCCCATAAAAGTGCCGGATAAATATGTATGAAACACATTAATGGACTGGTAATATTCAGGCGTGCGATCTGATGTAAGACACTTGAACAAAAATCCTTAGATTAGGCAACACTAAAATTGCAGAGTAGAAAAGTCGCAATTAGTCAAGTGAAGGGAATGCAGATTGGCCTAAAAGTAAAGTGTAAATTTATTAGTATCTTGGTAACGAAGAGTAAAAAGGATGTTTTCATCTATTGCATAGCAAATGTCTTCTATTGTCATGGATTCATTATGTATTGCGATGCACGAGGCTCAAGCGGTGGTAGTGCACAAGATTGTTGACATTTAATTTTTAGTCGGCACATTGATAAAAGTAGAAAATCGAAATTGAGATTTCCGATCACAATGGAGCCTGTTTTTCGAACATAAAGTGCCATTTTTCAATTCTGTTTGTTAGCCTAGTTTTAGAAAGTGATTTCCTATTCATTGCACGTGAAAACCCGAAAAGTCAAACGATTGATTTTAGAGTTAACTTTTTGATCAACCTTTTGACTATATGTCAACCTCAAATCAAATTTTGGCTTTTTGCACAAAAATGTCCCTTTCAAACTCAATTTCACTTTAGAAGTGAAAATTTTAGAAAAATTCAAAGATTTGATTATTCTTAGTGAAAAGTCAATTAGGGTTTGACTTTTGGTCAAACAAATTATAAAAATACAAAAATCACAACATCATTTCATTTTAGTTTCAATTTGATTTTAGCATTAGGAACTTTGCAAAAATCAATTAAAAACCTCATTTTTCAAATTTTTCGATTTTAAGTTCAAAATTGATCAAAAATAAAATTACTTTTGTTCTAGTCATAACTAAGCTTAGTTCCTTTTATGACATTTTATCTAGAGAGAATTACCCATTCACTTGTTCAATCAATTTCAAGATTGGGCAAAGCGAAATGTGCATTGACATTTTTGCCCCTAATTAGGGGTCCAGATCCCATTCAACATGATTTGCGAATAAATACTTCCATTAAACTCAATTTTGTGAGTTAAATCCAAATTCGAAGTCAATTTAGGAAAATTCACTTGCCAACTCAGCGGTTTGGGGAATTTAGTTTATTTGGTTTTAAGGAAATGGTGTTATTGAGTTTCAATTCGAGAAATTCAAGTTGACCCATTCATAATTAAAGTTTAATTTGATAAATTGAGGTTCAATTTCGACATTGACCCTCAATTTAATTTTGACGAAAAGGTCGTGCCATCAATTAAAGGTCAATGTGAGTACAATAGGTCTCTCTAAGCATGGGTGATTAGGCTAATAGGTGTTTTGCAATTTTAGTTGAAATTAATTTCTATTAAGTTGCAAATGTCAACCGATAGTTAGGTGAAATTGCCCATTTAAGCCTAGAAAGTTCAATTTGGTGCATCATGGCATAGGTCCAATATTCTTAATATTACTTAGGTAATTAAACCAATATAAATTACCAAAATACATTTGTATGATTTAATTAGCCAAAATTAGGTCAAAATTTTCTTTCAAGGGACTAAATTGCATAAATTCATAAGCCAATTGGACCGAACCAGCCAATAAGTAGTCGAACCGATCAAACCGATGGAAAATCTAGGGGTGATCGGTTCCCGATCCGATCCGATTCTAAAGTGGAATCGGGAATTAGATCGGGAGGATTGGTTCCCAATTTTGAGAACCAAGGATCGGACCGTTGTATCCTAGGACTGAGAACCTTACCAAACAGTTGATTTTTGTATGGTTCGATGGAACTGGCCACTTTTTTTTTTCTCCACTAAAGAGTGGCCGTGCTCCAGATCGATCAATCCGATTCGATTATTGGGCAGTCCTAATAAAACCGATCGCATATGTTTTCACGTGCTAAAAAGTCAAATTTTATTTGTGCTTAAGTTTATATATATATATATATATATATATATATATATATATATATATATATATGTGTGTGTGTGTGTGTGTGTAAGAAATAAAATAGTCTATTTGAGAATTTATTGCTATTTTTAAGAAATTAAAAAAATATATTAAACAAGAGTTGGTTTGGTCCGTTCGTCCGTTAGGTTCGATCCTCCCCCAAGCCGGAAACCAGATTGAAAATCACCGGTTTCATTTTTATGGAACCGAAAATCGAACTAATTCCTCCGGGAATCGGACCAAACTGGCCAATCCGGTCCGATTCGGTCCCAACTTGGGCGATCCAGTATGCTCACCGCTAGGAAAACCTGTTTGACTAGTCAGACTGGCCATCAGCAGAGGAGGCCAATTCAACCCTCCTCCAATTGATTCTTGGCCGACGACGACCACCATTCAGTGGCTCATCCCATGGCCAATTCCTCCATTTCCTTTAATTTTTTTCAATTTTATAAAAATGCTTTGAGTTTTTGTGAAATTACAAAATTGCTTCTAATTAGGTCTTTAATTGCAAAAATAATTTGGACCATTGATCTTGTGAAATCTCGACCCTTTAAATAAGCACATGCTTAATTCTAAACTTGCTTAAATGCTAAAGAAATTCGTTAGATTTATAAGATTAATCTTTAGCTATCAAATCAAACCGACGGCTAGGATTGGACATCAAAGGGAAGTATAAAAGGAAATTTCCCTCCAAAAATTTGAAGTGGAATTCATTTGCTGCATTTCCACAAGAAAATACGGAATTCTCTCTCTCCGTGTCTCTCTCCACCGGTTGAACCGGCTTACGTGATTCGGTTTTTCGCCGGCAATCACCCCCTTGCCGGCGATTTCACCATTGCCGCCTCATCATCTGACGACTACCGTCCTTTCCTCAAGCTGCTGGTGATCGGGACACCTCTCGAAGTGCAACTAAACCTCCCGTCCGGCGTTCTTTTTCATTGCCGGTCCGATTGGCTTCAAACTGAGCCGATTCGATTCAGCTTTGAACCGGATCAAGGACGGAGCTCCCCCAAGCCTTTTCCGACATCCTCCTACGAGTCTCGACGGTCCTTGAGGCATCCGCGAGGCCTTTTGCTGCTGTGGCGCAAGATCTGTGAGCAAGAGAAATGGTAGAATGCGCAGTGTACTTTTTGGTTGAGAAGCTCACTATATTCGTCGAGAAAGAGGTGAAACTATTGAAAGAGGTACGTAGAAATATTGAATTCATCAAAGATGAATTGGAGAGCATGAAGGCCTTCTTAGCAAGAGCCGAGTCGTCGCAAGAAAATGACCTTGAGTTGAAGGTATAAGACAGGTCAGAGAGGTCGCACACGATACAGAGGAACTATGCCACTCTCTCGATAAGATGACCAAACTTCGATCACTAGAGGTGGTTGCAGAAAGCGAGCATGAAGTTATTGATTTGGATTTCCTATCTTCAACACCCCTGCTCATTCAGCGTCTATATATCAAAGGATGTGTAAAGAAGCTACCTCATTGGCTTCCTCTGCTGAACAATCTGGCCAAAGTGCATTTGAGATGGAGCAAATTGAGATCGAGCCCCCTAATTACTCTCTAGAATTTTGCCCAATCTCGTGGAGCTTAATCTGATTAATGCCTTTGATGGGGACAATTTAGTTTTCAGAAATAGAGGGTTCCCAAAGCTCAAGAGGTTGCACCTCGTCAATCTGAAAAATCTGAGATTTGTGTTGATGAATGGTCGGGCTGTTGGGGAAATCGTCTTCGTACTTAGGTAAAACAATAAAATCAATATAGATTTGAATCAATAGAGCAATCAAATCGGACTTTGAGGCGTGATCACTTTCTTTGAGGATTTTTTTGTCCCACGAAATTGCTAATGGTCACTAGCAAATTTCCTCCAAGATACAATAAAGTCTCAAATGAAAATACTAGATAGCAATTCTAGTATATCTCCAGAGTCTCTCTAGGAGACAATTGGAAACAATGGCCATAGTTTTTGAAAGAAAACTTGAAAAGACTTGATCATCATTGATTCCAAAAACTAACGCACTTATCTTTGTCTTCTAAACAAAAGGCAACCTTTTGGAAAATGTTGCAAAATGAAAAGGTACATTCTCAAAATGTATATTGAAAAGACATATGAAAAATCGAAATTAAATAAATAAAAAATAAAAATAATCATAACTTTTTCATAAACAGTCGCACTGTTTCAATAGGAAACTATGGTTAATTTGTTATAAAAATAAATCCAAATTTTTTATAACAAATAAAAAATAATAATCATTGGTTAATATCAAATCTCATCCAAATGCGCACTCACATCTTTTCAATGTGGGACAAGGCACCTCTTGGTTTGTTTTATAAACAAATTACTAACAATCACCCACTTTTGTTTGTAAAACAAAACGGAAATAAAACTTTAAAAATAAACGGCCAAAATTTTCATGAGATTAATATACATACATAAAGGTCTCTTTTGAGTCAAACCTTTATTTAGTGCAAGTATCTCAAAACCTTATCAAAGTGACAAATAACTCACCTTTAAATTTGTACTTTTAAACGATAGAATTGGACATACTACACATATATTAACCTCTTATTTCAGCGAGAAGTTCTATATTACTTCGCACTATTATGGTCATGTGCTTGATCCTGTTTCATGAGCTCTCTAGAAAGCAATGCTAACTTTCGTAAGAAGCGGCATCACTTCTAAACTCATATAGGTGAAGTATCTACCATGTGTTTCTGTTACTATTAACACATTACAAATTTGTAATATACTTTGTTAAGAATTCAATTCAACCTGCAAAACGTAATAGACTATACTGACTTCTCATCTCAAGGCTACGTTAATATCAAACAATCACATTCAGTAACTCATTCTTACCTATTAAACATTGTAACTAGTGATGTTCTAGAAAAAGGTCGGGTTATCATTACTAGTAATTTTATTTAAAGGGTTTCAGCCCCATTTCTTGTGAGGTCATATTTACCACATCTCTTGGTAAAGCCTTTGTAAAATGATTGGCCAAATTCTTGATTGACCTCATGTAGACAATTATTATGGTACCATCTTTAATCAATTGTCTCACATGCTCATGCCTTAGGCTAATATGTCAAGACTTACCATTATAAGTGCTATTATAAGCTCTTGCCAAAGGCATAGAACTAGGTCATAATTTGTTTTCCAACAACAAATTCTTGATCCATTTAGCCTCTTTCTCAGTTGTCACCAAAGTAACAAGTTCGAATTCCATCGTTGAGTGAGTTATGCACATTTGTTTCTTGCTCATCCAAGAAACAACACTTCTGTCAAATGTGAAAATCCATTTACTAGTGGATTGTTTCTCACCCACACTTATAATTCAATTAATATCGGTGTATTCTCCTAATACAACCGAATAATTATTATAAAACAATCCCAAATGTTTTAGTTCTTTAAAATAACCAAAAATTCGGGCAATAACTTTCTAATGTTCTATACTTGGATGACAAATATATGTACTCAACTTACATATGGAATACCCAATATAGGGTCTAGTAGAGTGCATTGCATACATTCCTTATAGCACTCACATTAAAGACCCTCTACCATCAATTAAATGGATTAATCTTCTTCTTTTTTGAAACCTAAGATATTGATATTTATTCAACATATGTTCCACATAATCACATTGGCTCAAAGAATAACCCCCACTATGTTTTAATTCTAATATCTAAGATAATATCTACTTCACCCAAATCTTTTCATTTTGACAATGGAAGTTCAATACTTCTTAGTCTCAATGACTCCAATCATATTGATTCCATAGTCCCCTTGAGATACCCCCCTCTTCAAGATTCCAAACATGAAACCATTCAATGGTCTAGAGCTATGAGGTATTGAAAGTGCATAAACTGGAATTGAGAGGGACAAAAAGAAGACACCAGCAATTCATGGAACGGAATCAACAGCATCGCATAACCTGAAACCTTCAAAAAGGGGTCATCGGAGCCATACCTTGTGCTTTATCTCATGAATCGGTGTTTGGGCATCCTTGACTCGGGCATGAAGGCCGTGTACTCCCTGGGCAATATCAGGGCTATACTGCTCAATGTTGACCTGAACCTTGCACTGGTCAGCATCAAGACCAACGTCATCAGGCACAAATCCAATAGACGTGCATGTTCACGGACAATTCTATTATAGTTTCTATCATAGCCTACATTGGCCTTCGTGGTAATTTCTCCAAACACCATGGCCATGTTGGTCTATGTTTCGCAAGTAACCTTGCTGTCAAGGTCTGCGGATGTCAAGCAAAGGAAGAGCATGCCCACTTTCTTCTTGCCAGTGAATTTGACCATCTAGTGAACTAGCCTCTCCTTCTCCTTTGGCATCTTGCTCGGCTCCTAGGGCGACAATGGAGGAGGCGGCGTCATTTGGATTGGCAACCCACCATTTGGGAGGAGCAGCTTTTGATGTTGTAGAGATTTTTGACTACCAAAGCGTATCCCAATGACCCTCTAGTCATTGCTCCTCCGAACTCATATTTCGTGTTATCATCTTTCTTCACTTTGCCAAAAAAATCAAACACAAATTCCCTCAATTCAATGAAATCTGAGCAAAAAGAATCAACGCCCACTTTGCTGAATCAAGCCAAAAACTCAATGGGCGCCTTCGATCCATTTGCTGAATACTACCTTTTCTTTGATGTGTACACGTCACATGGCAACTGTTGCTAAACGCACGCCACCAGTAAATTTTTTTGTCTATTTCCTTGGCCAATGCCGATACATGTAATAATTATCATTTAAGTCTTGAATCCAGCATTGTCATCTCACCCACAAGGGCCACAACCGCCATTAGTAACCGCGGGGCATAAAACATAAGACAAAGAAAAACGATGATTCAGGAAACGCATTCAATCAGTGAAATGACTTGGAAAATAACTAACATGACTTAATCTGGATTAATATACTTTCAGACGAATGAAAAAATAAAACCAACTATCCCTGAACTTCTCACACCGAATAATCATCAGGAAAAGTTTCTTTTCTATTGGAAGAATAATCGAACGCACCATGAGTATGAATAATTTCTCTAAGCACATGAGAACAATTGCAATTGTATTGAAGTGGAGGCGCTGACCAATTTGCCAGCAGCCTTAGCACGAAATGATTCCAATCCTCTGGTTGTGGATCCAAGCAATGCTCTGCGCCGTCATTGCTTACCCTTGAGGAAACTGCATGAGAGGAACTGACCAATCGTTTCCATTGCCATGTTTGTCCATTAAACATGTGCCAAACGGCGGAATCAACAAATGGGTCTGCGTTCTTATTTTATTTGAGTGGCACGTCTCGATGGGAAGAGGAGGAAAATCCGCAATCCATGAACGACATCTCGAGGATTGCCCAATTGTGAACCACCACAAGCCTGAACTTCCTTTGGTTCTGACTCCATTGTTGCACAAATAAATCCTTAAAATTGTTGGGGAAATCGTCTTCGTACTTGGGTAGAACAATAAAGTTAATATAGATTCGAATCAATAGAGCAATTTAATCGGATTTTAAGGCGTGATATCACTTTTTTTAAAGATTTATTTGCCCCACGAAGTTGCTAATAGTCACCAGCAAATTTCCTTCAGGATACAACAAAGTCTCAAATGAGAATACTATACAGTAATTCTAGTATATCTCCAGAGTCTCTTTAAAAAACAATTGGAAACAATGGCCGTAGATTTTGAAAGAAAACTTGAAAAAACTTGATCATCATTGATTCCAAAAACTAACGTACTTCTCTTTGTCTTTTGAACAAAAGGCAACCTTTTGGAAAGGTTGCAAAATGAAAACGTACGTTTTCAAAAGATATGTTGAGAAGATATGTGAAAATTCGAAATTAAATAAATAAATAATAAAAATAATCATAACTCTTTTGTGAATAGTTGCACTGTTTCAATAGAAAGCTATGGTTAATTTTTTATAAAAATAAATCCAAATTTTTTTATAACAAATAAATAATGATCGTTGGGTAATAGCAAATCCCATTCACGTGCACATTTGCATCTTTTCAATGTGGGATAAGGCACCTCTTAATTTATTTTACAAACAAACTACCAACATGGGTAATGCCTTGCCTTCAGAGTCTCGTCATTAATAGATGCAAGCAACTTGGACTGGCAATCATTACTGGTTGTCATCCACAGCCTCAACCTCCTCAGGTATCTCTGATTCGGTGAGATGCCAGAAGAATTTGCTCTTGCGTTCTATCCGTACAGCAGTAGTGAAATGAAAGAGTATTATGAGGAGGTGATGAAATGTATCCCAGAAGTCTACTTCCTTCAGTGGGAAGAGGATCACTGGCAACCACATGATCTTAGCCCCTATTGCTATAATCTCGTTGAGATTCTCGTAGACCATAGTTAAGTTATTAAGCCCTGCCAGTCCCCTTGGTCCATCATAGGTCCCTAGAGGACCCTCATCATGAGAAAGAATGTCCTCCGGTGCTTTTAAGATTTTTTCCATCATCTATATTTTTATCTGATCCTTTCAATACTTTTATCTTCAAATTTAGTATCCTCAGATCCCCGGGTGCTATCTTCTTGCTGCTGCTGTTATCTTATTTAGTGAAGAGTACATTTGTTTCTTACATTCTGCATTTGTTGTATGAACTTTGACTTTGTTTTAGCCTATATGGAGGCAAAAGAGTGATTTGACCAAAAAACAATGAAAAGAAATACGATTTTCCACTCTAAAAATGACATGTTAGGCATGTGCAAATGGAAAAATAGACGGAGGAATGATGGATGTAATAGAATGAAAGTTCAGCATAATTTTGATCAATAGTCAAAGATTCGTTGGCGAACCTGCAGGGTTTTGTGTTTTTTCTCCTGAAATCGTGCACATTGCTTAGATATACTTTATATATGCCGCATATTACAGATTAATTCTTCATTAATCCAAATAACATGTGGCCAAAAGTTTGGTCACAACTACGGGATAAATCTATAAATCATATTAATGGACTTGCAATATAGCTATGTGAAGAATTGATATAAGACTCATTAACAAATAACCTAAATTAGGCAACCCTGAAATTTCAGATTACAAAAGTTGCAATTAGTCAGGACAAGGGAATTCAGATAGCCACAAAAGTAAAGTGTAAATTCATTAGTATCTTTGTAATAAAGAGTAAAATGATGTTTTAATATTGGGCATTGCAAATGTCTTCTACTGTTATGGATTCATTTCGTATTCTTTTGATTCATGTTCTATTCCATCCAACATATATCCAAGACTATGTTGGGCCCACTAGAAAGGAACTATCGATTCGTAAGCACTCTTGCATCCATGATGCAATTAGATTTGTTAGATCATAGTTAATTGTTTTAAAAGTTTAAACCGTTAGATGATGAAGTCGTTATTTGATATTCAAACATTCTAACACTCTCTCATGTGCAAATCGAACTGTGACATGAAAATAAGCATGTCAATATATGGTAAAGGACGCAAATAACGGACCTAGAAAGATTTGAATTGAAACCTCCTTGTGACGGCCCGGGCGACGGTGCGCGAGGAGGAGGGATGGCGGTGCGTCAGCGCCTCGGTCCTCGGACGTGCGCAAGGGAGGGGGGTCACATGTCTCTTGCCTAGGGGGAGAGTCCCACATCGCCTAGGGGGGGAGTCCTGGGATGGTTTATAAGGCTGGGATCCCTCTTCCCTGAGTAATGCGTTTCACGTAAGCTTCCGCTGCGCTAAAAACAAAGCCTTGAGGGCTGAGGAAGGGCCGATGAGCGCCTTCGTCCCAAAGAGGACAATATTGGGCTAGGATGAGGAAGGGCCCGTTGAGCGCCTCTACCCTAGATAGCGCGTTTTAAAGTCGTGCGGGTCTTGATCCAAAGCGGACAATATCACTCAGTGAGCCACAGATCCTTACAAATGGTATCAGAGTCGACTCCCGACCGCATGTGAGGCCACAAGCGAGGACGCTGTGCCCGAAGGGGGGGAGAATGTGACGGCCCGGGCGACGGTGTGCGAGGAGGAGGGATGGCGGTGTGTGCGTCCGCGCCTCGGTCCTCAGACGTGCACAAAGGAGGGGGGTCACATGTCTCTTGCCTAGGGGGAGAGTCCCACATCGCCTAGGGGGGGAGTCCTGGGATAGTTTATAAGGCTGGGATCCCTCTTCCCTGAGTAACGCGTTCCACGTAAGCTTCCGCTGCGCTGAAAACAAAGCCTTGAGGGCTGAGGAAGAGCCGATGAGCGCCTTCGTCCCAAAGAGGACAATATTGGGCTGGGATGAGGAAGGGCCCGTTGAGCGCCTCTACACTAGACAACGCATTTTAAAGCCGTGCGGGTCTCGATCCAAAGCGGACAATATTAGCCCCAGGTCCTTACACTCCTGCTTTAATTCTACGAGTTTAAGTTGTTAAATGAAAGCATAGTTTAATATTGAAATATTGTAAAAGCATGTATTGTGATTGCAAGATTGTGATTTTTTATTATTATTATTTTTTCCATATTTCAATATGAATATATGTTCTACAAAATTGAATAGGGGACACAATTCTTTTACAGAAGCCACAGCTTGGCAAATGCCCGACGTGCCCCATGTTTCAGTTGTACTTTTTTCTTTTAGGTAAGTATAGACAGCTACAGGGAAAGAGCGGCACATTGACATCTAGAGACTCTTGTTTATTGCATATAATTCAAATGCATCTCGAGAATTTAATAAGCTCATACCTCAAGATTGAAGCACTAGTAGCTAATTTAACCCCCTCTCCACAATTTTGCGATCATTTGAGTAGATTATTCGCTTTCCAATCTAATCTCTTACCTATTAAATCATGTATCGAGTTTGAGCTATGTAAGGAACCATACCAATTGAAGGATGTCAATTAGTTTGTTAAAGTGAATATATTACAAAAGAAATCTCATAATTCATTAGTCTAAACTTTTAAGTGAATGTTGATCCAACTGAATATGTTGACGAGCTCAAATTTAAATTCTCTCTTAACGATCTCTCTAGATGAAAGTATCAAATTTCTACAACACAACATCTTGTCTATGCCCAATGTATGAATAAAGTCACATAATTCCTCCGATGACTAGGTCGACAAGATATAAGATGAATGTATTCAGGTGCCAATTCAACCATTTATTCTAAAGCAATCTTCCCTCTTTTCACTAAGTAATGTTCAGCGGGACTACGTTTTATCGACGAAGAATAAACAGGGATAATCATCATAAGTCAAAGACCCTTTGAGAGTTGTTTTGCCTTAGATTCTGCAGATGAATTAAACCACATGATAGGCAGGACAAATTCTTTATCAGTTTTAACTCCAAGTGAAGGAGATTGCAATTTCTTTAGTTCGTTCAATAACCATCCATCATTAGCACAAAGGCACTGATTCTCAAATCCAATTCTTTTGGGAATAAAGTTACATTCTCAATTTGATGGCAAACGACCTTTTCGTAGAAGCAGTAGAAGTAAATTTTCTACTTTCAATGCACATCCGCCAATCTCTCTAGACATCAGGAAAAAAATTCAAAAAGAGAAGGACCAGAAAAGTTCTTAAGCGACTAGTATCTATCTACTGTCTCAGATTCTCATTTAGACCAAGGTTTGTACAATAAACTGAGATAATAGAATTAACAATAGAGTTGCTGACTCTGGGGGAAGATGAAGCTGCTGTTGCTTGTGGGGGCTGACTCATGTGGCCACTCGCCAACTGCAATGTCGTACCAAAAAATAAAGCTTGGTAGGTCATTGGAGTAATGTTCATCCGAGGAATCTTCAGTCTATTGCATTAGACAAATGCAATGCAAACTTGGTCATCTCTCTCTCTTTTTCGCAAGAAAATTACTATCATCGTTGGGATAATTGATAGGCAACATTTATACGCAGCTTTTGACAGCGACAGCCTCTTTGTGCTTCTTCTGAGAGATACATGAACCTTTCAGAGCAAGAGGAATAGCAGGAGAGAGGCACGACAAGATTAAAAAGTATCATTCCCTAGATTAAGGTGATTGCTCAAACTTGGAGAGATTAACACATTAAATCAACATGGCATTCCATTTTTTGGAACGTTGGCAAAGAAGCTAAGAAATAAACTTTCGGTTCTTTCAAAGAACTTCTCTCCAGTTCTTTTCGTCAAGCAATAACAGAATAAAAGTTTTTAGCTGCAAAGGCCTTTCAACACCATTTTCAAGGCCTGCAAAGTCTACTGCAATTGTGCTTTGGCCATTTCAATGCCAAATGAAACCAAATGGATGAAGAGAATGATGGACAAAAAAGTTGGAAGCACTCACTCAAGGCCTGCTCTGCGGAAATTCTCCTGGAAACATCCCTGCAAATCATCTTCCTCAACAAGTCTTTCACTGCCACCGACACTGTCCTATAGGCCCTCGCCAGGAACCTCAGGTTCCCCCTCAGCACCGCCTCAAAGACCTCCGAGGCTGACTCGCCACAGAATGGCGGAGACCCCACGATCATCACGTACATCACCACCCCGGCACTCTCACTTATCCACCTCCTCCCCATACTCCCTCCCCATCAGCACCTCCGGCGTGACGTAGTACGGCGTCCCCACAATGCCCTCCACAGACCTGCCCTCACGCAACCAGGCCAAGTCTGCCATCTTCAAGACGTTCCTCAAATCGAACAGTATGTTCTCGGGTTTCACGTCCCTATACACAACGCTCAGGCGGTGGCAATGCGCGAGGGCATGGAGGAGCTGTGCCATGTACGCGGCGGCCTCAGGCTCGGGGAGCACCTTACGGGACAATATGCGGTCCTCGAGTGTCAGGCTCGCAGAGCTTCAGGACGAGGGAGAGGTGGTCGTCGGTCGCACGAGCATCGAGGATTCGGAGGATGTGAGGGTGAGGGGAGAGGAGGATCATGAGCTTGGACTCATTAACCAGGCATCAGCGGTCGGTGGCATCGTAGAGGCGCACTTGTCGATGACCTTGCGGCGGCGAAGGAGTTGTCGGGAGGGGAAAAGCAATGGAATATGGTGCCGAAACGGCCCCGGCCGATTTCATCCAGCAATTGGTAGCTATTGTGCTCAAGTGTCTGGCTCGCTACCGGCATTTTCCTTGGGAGTGTTTCTTCTCCGTCTCTTTCTGAATGTGATTTTATCGCAGCCGGCGTGGCTTTGCTTTTTTATGCAAGGAAAAGGACTTCTTCTATTTCGGAATAGGCCCAGGACACTCGGCCCGGGACGAAGACGTGGAGAAATTGTCTTGAGTCGAGATAAACCGGATTTTAATTGCACGTAAAATATTGCTATATAACTCATTCCTCTTTGCAAAATTATTGTGTAATATTTAATGAAAGGTTTTCTTATAGTGAGCGGGTACCTAATGTTAGGTATGTCAAAGCTGATTTGCATAATTATTTTACGAAAAAAGAGAACATTTTAACTGGAGATGCACGGGGTGGGGTAATTTCTTGGTCCCTGGATGGTACTTATGGATTCAACGGTACATGAAGGGGGACACCATTTGCTGCTCAAACCACAGCAAGAAATGCTATACAGTAGTAGATCAAGGAATGCAACGAGCAGAAGTCATGATAAAAGGTCTTGGTTTCAAAAGAGATGCGGCATTAAGAGCCATTCATAGAAATTGTATACTGTCAAGTTGTGTGTGTGATGTAACCCCTATTAAACACGCTCGAAAAAGGTCTAGCATATAACTTTTTCAATCAAATACGTTATCGATCTTTATGTCCACGTTATTGTTATTCTAATCTTAATCTAATGTGATTCTTGTTCCTTCCGGAAAATGGGTGAGATGGTGGCAACTCCATCACTTGCAATCCCATCAAGATGCCACGTCAGGGAATTTTCTAAACGAGGTCAATGTAATCCCACCAAAATACTAATAGTTAAGAAGTCTCACCAAATTAGATATGTGACAACTAGACAACACAGCACAAGTAGATTCGCTTATGAATCAAAATCATAATCATGTGAACGACTAGATGACTTTTTTACCACTAATGCAACCACTTTGGTGGTAGAAATGAGCATCAATCAGTTACTTCAATTAAAAGCAAGAATTGGACGTGCCACAATACATATTGGAACCATATAATTAGTGGGAATCTAAAAAGAAAAAAAAGAAGAAAAGAAAGCATGCCTCTCTCTCCGTCGTGACCAGCTTTTCTGTTTCCACAAACATGAGAAAAGCATAATCTTTTTCTCTTTTTCTTTTTATCAAAAATGAATAATTTGAAACATAATCGCTTATATAGCTTGAAATAATTCATTAATAAAAAATATTTTTATAATCGATAATAATTTATATCTAAATATTTTTGTGAACAATGAAAATATTTTTCTATAAACAATCGTTTTTAGGAAAATATTTTCTAAATCATTCATTGCGAAATAAATGGAAGTGAAGTGTTCAAAGTTAATACTACACACTACCGCCTCATAGTTAACCTTTCATCATTAGCGGCAGGGAGACGTGGCTCTCAAGATTACTCTAAACAAGAGATGCTGTAATTTAAACATGAAAATATGATATATTTGAATATATACTTACGCACTTTGCTATTTTGTTGGAGTTACAACAGATAAATTGTTTTTCCTTTTTCCAACTCTTTGAGGAAGTGTTCCTAAATGAATTTGAAAAGAAAGTATGACATATTAGAGTATGTAAGAGGCTCAGTTGAGAGATTCATAAGCTTACACTTCCCCTCAAATGATCATCACCCTATATGATTATTCGGAATGCTCAATTTGGAGTGCTTGGTTCACGTGGACCGGACAAGTACATAAGAGAATCTTACAAAAGTGTCTAGAGAGAAAAGAGGGGAAAGAAAAAATACAAGTTGTGCATCCTTATCAATTTGTGAGGAGTGGCAGCATATTGCTACAGTTTGTCCTTTACGATGATCCGGAGGATCACCAATTTGAAAGAGGTTGCTACCACGGCCATATGCTAAAATTTACATAGTGAGTGTTGGAAGATATGTCTGTTGGAAGATATGTCTGAAGATATCGAGAATATCGAGAATATTAATTAAGTCAAGTTAGGATTAGATTTTGATACACGTAGAATAGAGTATATAATCTTTCCTTCTTTATTGCCCTTTCTTTCACTATATATTGGTGCCTCTGTACATTGTTCAATACATATAGAAAAATACAGAAAACCTTTCTACAATTTTTCTTCTCTCGCGTCAATACTTCCTTGTCTTCCTTGAATTTTCCTAATTCCTTTCATGGTATCAGAGCCTTGTTAGCTCCTTATACAGCTTCCGCCTTGTGATTACCTGCACTGTATTCTTGTTACAACAAGAAAATTTAACCTGCAAAGCAAGGTTATTATTAGTGCAGAAATCAAATCTATCAAAGGAAATCAATTGAAGAAAGGAACTTCTCACCATGGAGCAGAATCAGCAGAACCTTCCCACTGCATCCGATGACCAAAACATGCAAGCTCCAGAAGACCAGAATCCAATTTCAAATGTTCGGGCCCAGGAAGAAGTTAATACAGCCCAACATATTCAGTGGCAATTTCCCCAGGCTCAGTCTAATCTGGGGCAACCCACTATGGGCCAGCCCACCACCGGCCAGCCCACGGCGGGCCAACCTTACCAGTGGCTGCCATTTCAGATGCAACAGCCCTACCCATTATTTTTTGGGCCAAGCCCAAATGCATCATTGCTAGGGGTTCAAGGATACAACGTCCAGCCCGATAGAGGCCCACCAGCCGCAAGCGGGGCAAGCCCATCCACCGGGTCCGGTTTTTCATATGCGGGTCATATGGGCGAGTCGGGTAATTCGGGCTCGGGTCTGAATCCCTACCCGGTTGCTCAACCCGGTTTCTTTCCATACTCGTTTGCCGGGACCAGCAGCCGCCCGGAGCCCGGCGACCCGCTCTACACGTCGACAGCCGACGGACCGGAACTACGAATCATCACACAGCAATTATCCGGAGCCAACAACTACTCAAACTGGTCGCGGGATTTCCGGCGAGCATTGGTCACCAAAGACAATGATGGTTTTATCGACGGAACAGTCTCGTTTCCGTCCGACGAGCGAGCGGCACGACTGTGGAGGAAATGCAATCAACTCGTCCGAACGTGGATCAGAAACTGCATCACCTCTGAAGTCGCGGCCGGGCTACCCCCGACGGAGGATTCGAAGAAAATGTGGGAAAATATCAAAGAAATGTACGGGAAACTGGATCGGGTCAAGATTTTCTCATTAACCCAGCAACTTTTAGATCTGAAGCAAGAAACATGAGTATAACAGCAACATTCAACAAACTCTCGGCTTTGTGGAACGAACTGGAAGCGGTCGAGGAAAAGCTAGAGGGACCAGACTCAACATTGCAGTAGTACAGAGACATAAAAAATCGAGAAAAGGTGACTCGATTCCTCCTAATACTGAATGAATCTTACCAAGGTTTTCGCTCACAGATTCTGACGATGGAGCCCATGCCACCACTCGGACGGATTTACCAGCTTGCCGTCCAAGAGGAGAACCAGCGCCTCGCCACCTCCGACCACCTGAACGCCGGAGAAGGGATGGCCCTCTCCGCCTATACGGGCAGAAACAGAGGAGCTACGACAAAGGGACGGGGGGAGAGACAAAGTGAAACCCTAGGGTTTCCCTCCGTCGGAGAGAGAAAAGGGAGGATGGACGGCGTAGATCTGACGAGGAGATCCGACGGCTCGCGGCAACTTCATCCACTAACTGGATCGAACGGTCCATATTCGCCCTTTGGATCTGGAACGGACGGCTCATATTCGATCGCTTCATCTGGATCGGACGGCGCTCGTGGTGTCCAATCGTCCGCAGGATCGGACGGCTCTCATGGAGCCACGATGGCACCGAATTTTAAGTCATCCAACGACTCTCCTTTTGCCACGTCATCAAGAGGTAATTTTAAAGAAAAAAGAAAATTATACTGCGATTATTGTCGACGTCCACATCATACGATCGAAAATTGCTGGAAATTGCACGGCAAACCCGGAGAAAAAGGAAAAAGGGATCCTTCGACAATTTTGTAGGTCACAGGTCAACATCCGGACAGATTGCGTCCAACAATTAGTAATGACCAGTATCAAGAACTTCTGAAGACCTTAAAGAGATTGGACACTTCTGATAAAAGCGGGAGTTTTACAGGTACTTCATATTGCCTAATGAATTCGATTTCCAAGGATGCATGGATAATAGATTCCGGAGCTAGTGACCACATTGTCTGCAATAAAAATTTCTTTTCAAAAATCGAAAAATTGCACTTACCAATTTCAGTGCAACTCCCGAATGGAAATACCACACATGTCATGATGACTGGCACAGTCGATCTTAGTCCACTCATTACACTTCGAAATGTGCTCTATGTTCCAGAATTCCATTTCAATCTCATATCAGTTTCTCGAGCTTGTGAGGAAAATTCTTGTCGAGTTTTATTCAATTCTGATAATTGTTTCTTTCAGGCCCTTTCGACTGGGAAACTGATGGACTTGGGTAGTATCTCGCAAGGACTATATTTCTGGATCAATTTTTCTAGTGATTTCAGATTATCTCCTGTTGAATTGAATAAAAAATCATTGTGTAACACTACTACCAATGATCAAAATTTTCTTAGTCATCAAAGATTGGGTCATACTGCATCTTTTCCTTATCCTCAATGCCCCATTTGCCCCTTAGCAAAGCAAACTCGTGCGCCCTTTCCAAATAGTACTTCTCGCACTACAAGCCTTTTTTCCTTGATTCATGTCGATATTTGGGGGCCATATCACACACCACATCGTGATGGCTCACGTTTTTTTCTCACAATAGTAGATGACTTCTCACGTGCTACTTGGGTATTCCTCATACAATCTAAAAGTCAAGTTCTATCCCATTTGAGAACATTTTTTACTCTATCCAAAAATCAATTTGGAAAATCTGTGCACCGCATTCGTACTGATAATGGCAAAGAATTTTTCAGTAGTGAATGCATGTCCTTATTTTCTTCCAATGGGATTCTACATGAGAGCTCATGTGTCTATACCCCACAACAGAATGGAATTGTAGAACGTAAGCATCGTCATTTATTAGAGGTAGCACGTGCCCTTAAATTTCAAGCTTCTATTCTTGAAATTTTTTGGGGAGATTGTGTGGTCACAGCTGCTTATCTAATTAATTGCATGCCAAGTCGTATTCTTGATGGGAAGACACCCTTTGAAATGCTTTATGGAAAGAAACCGGAACTTCAACATTTGAGGGTTTTCAGTTGCTTATGCTACATGACTACAGTGGGGCCTCGGGATAAGATGAGTCCTCGAGCTCGTAGATGTATATTTATGGGGTATCCGAATCTAAAGAAAGGATATCGGATTTACGAACCATCCATTGGGGATTTCTTTATAAGCAGGGATGTTACTTTCCATGAAGACGTATTCCCTTTTCGTGAAGAATTATCCTCTTCTCAAGAATTGGACCAGAATACAAATATTCATCGTTTTCTTTCTGAAGAGGACTTATTCCCTGGACAACCCTACGTTATTGCACCTACCAAGCACCGATCAGAAGCTGCTACACCTTCATCTAATGAGACTTCTGCGCCAATAACAGCTATGGACAAATCAAACATGCAAGAATATGCATAATCCAATTTTTCTCCAGAGACAACTCCTTCAACCATTGAGGATGCACCCAGGAATGCGGATGCACAGCAGAATGCGCCTCGACGATCCGGGCGTATTAGCCATCCACCTACATGGACAAAAGATTATGTTTGTGCCTCCTCAAACTCATCTGGTACTCGTTACCCTATTTCTTCGTATGTATCTTTTCATCGGTTGTCATCAGACCACATGTGCTGCATTAGTTGGGTATCTGAGGAGTAGGAACCATCCTATTATTATGAAGCAATAAAAGATCCGAGATAGCAGAAAGCTATGGAAAATGAACTCCATGCCTTGATGGAAAATAATACATGGGACATTGTTTCCTTACCCTCTCATCATAAACCGATTGGTTGCAAGTGGGTGTACAAGATTAAGTACAAGGCAGATGGCTCTATCGAGAGATAAAAAGCTCGGTTAGTGGCCAAAGGTTTTACTCAACGAGAAGGTTTCGATTACCATGAAACCTTTTCTCCGGTAGCAAAGGATGTTATGGTCTGCACTTTTTTGTCAATTGCAGCATGTCGTGATTGGTCTTTACACCAAATGGATGTCAACAACGCATTCCTTCATGGTGACTTAGATGAAGAAATCTATATGGAGCTTCCACCGGGTTTACGGAGACAGGGGGAGTCTAAAGTATGTCACCTCCGTAAATCCTTATATGGTCTCAAACAAGTGTCACGCCAATGGTACGCTAAGTTCACCAATGCACTCACTGTTGCAAGATTCAAACAGTCCAAACATGATTATGCTCTCTTCACATGGACAAAAGGTATGTCATCCATTTACTTGATGATATATGTTGATGACATACTTATTATGGGAAATGATGAACCTACTATAAGAAAGCTCAAGGAATGTTTGCATTCTGCTTTCCATATTAAAGATTTAGGGTCACCAAAATATTTTCTTGGAATTGAGATAACTCGTTCAGACCAAGGGATTTCTCTTAGCCAACGAAAATATGTACTGGAAATTATATCATAAACAGGTTTATCAGGATGCAAACCAGCTGTTATTTCCATTGAGCAAAATGTGAAGTTGACTACAGCTGAATATGATGTGGGACTTCAATATGGAATTGATGGTCCATTGCTCAAGGACCCATCAATTTATCAGCGATTGGTTGGTAAACTCATTTATCTCACCATGACCAGACCAGACATTTGTTATGCAGCTCAAACCCTGAGTCAATTCATGCATAATCCCAAGCAATCTCATATGAATGCTGCTTTAAAGGTTGTGAAATATTTGAAGAAATGCCCAGGACTAGGGATTCTATTTTCTCGCAAGTGCAATATGGAAATGACAGCTTATTGCGACTCTGATTATACAACTTGCCCTATAAGTCGACAATCTATCTCTGGTTTCTGTATTAAACTTGGAGATTCATTACTTTCATGGAAGACAAAGAAACAGTCCACTGTGTCCTTATCATCCGCCGAAGCTGAATACCGATCCATGGCCAAAACTGTTTGTGAAGTGATCTGGCTATGAGGATTACTCTCGGACCTTGGAATACAAGTCAAGGGATCAACCTTATTGTTTTGCGACAATGATTCTGCACTCAAGCTTGCGGCGAATCCTGTATTGCATGAAAGAACGAAGCACATAGAAGTTGATTGCCATTTCACCAGAGAGAAGATCCAAGAAGGCATAATTGAAGCAAGAGGAATCAGGACTATTGAACAGCCAGCAGATATATTCACTAAACCTTTATGTCAAAGGCAGCATACATATCTCCTAAGCAAACTTGGTGTCTTAGATATATATAAGCCACCAGCTTGAGGGGGAGTGTTGGAAGATATGTCTGAAGATATCGAGAATATCGAGAATATTAATTAAGTCAAGTTAGGATTAGATTTTGATACACGTAGAATAGAGTATATAATCTTTCCTTCATTATTGCCCTTTCTTTCACTATATATTGGTGCCTTTGTACATTGTTCAATACATATAGAAAAATGCAGAAAACCTTTCTACAATTTTTCTTCTCTTGCGTCAATACTTCCTTGTCTTCCTTGAATTTTCCTAATTCCTTTCACAGAAGGCAGCTTGGTGAGAGGCGGAGCAGCGGCTGGGCGTGCGTGTACGAGCTGCCTCGGACCGGTGCAGCACGGCGAGGTGGAGGAAAGCGGAGGCGCGTGGACGACGGCGGTGCCAGACCCGTACTCGGCCACAACGTAAAACAACTCTCTCTTGCTCCTCATCTGTCTTTGCGTATCGCTGTTATTGCAATAGTGAAGGCGTGCCTTCTCTAAATTGTCGACGACCCCCCTCCGTGGTGGTCTCTTCCTTTTATCAAATTGTGAGTCTTCCCCTGCTCACACCCTAATTTTTCTCTTTCATTCAGGCGAGAAAATATTCCATGGTTACTGACCACCAGGTCATTAGCCTATGTGTCACACACAATCCACTTAAAATGCGACACATGTCCTATGACCTGGACAAAACAGAAAACAAAAAAAACCTTCTTTTCTTTCTCCTCAAGCCAGTAGAAAAGTACTCAACAGCAATAAATACTCAAATAAGTGGGAGTTTCAAACTCCATAAAAGGGAAAGTTTGAAACTCTCGCTTATTTTCTAATCGCCATGTCACCGACTTACCTGCCAAGAACTGAGTCAGTTGTGTCGTTTCATCTGCTGTTTAGACTCTTAGGGTCTGTTTGTAATCTTGCCAGTTTTTCTATTTTTCTGTTCTTTTGTTCCCAAGAGTAGAAAAAGAACAGAAATCCGTTTGGTAACGCCAATTGATTTTTCTATTCCCCGGAACAAAAAATTGTTCCCGGAAATAAATTTGGAGTAGAAATAAGAAGTAGATTTTTTCTATTTCTTATTCCGGGGAACAAAAACAAGAAACAATTTCTTCACTCGTGAAACCCTAACCTGCACCTCCTTTGTTCAGTCGACCCCAACCTGCACCTCCTTTGCTCTCACTCACCTCCACCTTCCTCCAGTCACGTCACCTCCGGCCACCCGCCTCCAATTGCGTCCCCTCCGGTGCGTCACCTCCGGTCCCTCACCTCCGATTGCGTCGCCTCCGGTCCTCCATCTCCGATCCCTCGCCTCCAATCACGTTGCCTCTGTTCGCCTCACTTCTCTTCGGTCGCCTTGCCTCGGGTCGCGTCGCCTCCGGTGCGTCACCTCCGATAGCATTGCCTCTGGTCCCTCACCTCCGATCGCGTCGCCTCTGTTCACCTCACTTCTCTTCGGTCGCCTTGCCTCTGGTCGTGTCGCCTCCGCTCGCCTCTCTTTGGTGACGTCGCTTTTGGTCACTCGGGTTCTTTTGTTTTTGTTATCTATGCGTGGCGTGTTATGATCTGTGGTGTTTTGGTGATGTCTTGATTTGGGTTCTTTTGTTTTTGTTATCTGTGCATGGCGAGTTCTGATCTGTGGTGTTTTGAGGATGTCTCAATTTGGGTTCTTTATCAATGAGCGCGTAGGCGTGCGTTCGTGTGTGCGTTCGTAGGGTCGATTAACTCGATTCGATTCGGTTTGGGAGTTTTCTAGGTTTGCTCGTTTGTCCGTGATTTTTGTTTTCTTGATGTTGTTTCTAGTTTGATGGTTCGAATGGTTTGTAGGCCTCCAATCGTGTCGCCTCCGGTCACTTGCCTCCAGTTGTGTTGGTTCCGCTGCCTCTGCTCGTGGCCTTTCTCTGGTTGCGTTAGGGTCACTTCTCTTTGGTCATGTCTACTTCGGTTGCCTCTCTCCAGTCGCCCACCTCCAGTTGCGTCTCTCCTTCACTTTGTTCGTGGGTGCCTTTCTTCTCTCGTGCTCATCTCACTTTGAATCTAGGTATTTCACTTTGATTCCTTCTCGTTGTACATGTTCCAATTGTGATTCTCACTTCAAGAACTTGACTTGAATCTTTGTCCAGTAGCCTATCTCTATTGTCGCCTTTATTCGTGCTTGATGTTCGTGCTTGTCTCGCCCTTAATCCAGGTTTGTGGCTTCGATTTCTTCTCATTGTACACTTTTTAGTTGTCATTCTTGCTTCTTAAAGTTGAATGGCTGTGTAAATGGATTTGGTTTGCTCTTTGGGAATTTGAAAATTGCTTGTATTTAGATTAATCACTTATCGCTAATTATGTTCTAGTTGTGATTCTCACTTCAAGAACTTGAATTTTTGTCTAGTAACCTCTCTGTTCCCATCGCCTTTGTTGCAAAAAAACTGTTACTCAAGTACTTTCGATAACAAATTTTGGCCAAAAGTTCTATGGCCTTTGAATTATATTTTTTTGTTCCAATGTGGCTGTTTAAAATAAGTTGAAGTCCAACGTGAAAAATTTTTCGTCTAACCTAGCAAAATGAACAAAACAACGTAACTTTCTTCAAGAAAAAATCTCTGTTTGTGGAGTTAAATGAGCTCTGTCTGAGCCTGTGGTTATCCTCCATGAGGCTCCAATTCTCGTTCGCCGTAGCTCGGGATGATGAAACCCGATGCATGAGTGAAGGAGGGAACCTGTTCTTCAAGCTTGGGGAAGGAAGAGGAGGCCTTGTTCGTGCTTCTCTCACCCTTAATCTAGGTTTGTGGCTTCGATTTCTTCTCATTGTACACTTTTTAGTTGTCATTCTTGCTTCTTGAAGTTGAATGGTTGTGTTTAGCAAATGGATTTGGTCTGCTCTTTGGGAATTTGAAACTCTTAACATTGCTTGTGTTTAGATTAATTATTTAGCGCCGATTATGTTCTAGTTGTGATTCTCACTTCAAGAACTTGAATCTTTGTCCAGTAGCCTTTGTTCATGCTTGCTGTTGGTGCTTGTCTTGCCTTTAATCCAGGTTTGTGGCTTCAATTTCTTCTTATTGTACACTTTTTAGTTGTCATTCTTGCTTCTTGAAGTTGAATGGCTGTGTTTTGCAAATGGATTTGGTCTGCTTTTTGGGAATTTGGAACTCTAACATTGCTTGTGTTTAGATTAATTATTTAGCGCTGATTATGTTCTAGTTGTGATTCTCACTTCAAGAACTTGAATCTTTGTCCAGTAGCCTCTGTTCGTGCTTGCTGTTCGTGCTTGTCTCGCCCTTAATCCAGGTTTGTGGCTTCGATTTCTTCTCATTGTACACTTTTTAGTTGTCATTCTTGCTTCTTGAAGTTGAATGGTTGTGTTTTGCAAATGGATTTGGTCTGCTCTTTGCCTTAGTGATTTAATGATTGAGGAAATTCCTTTTTGTGTATTTGGTAAAGATCCTATGATCTTCTAAGATTTTGATGGCTTGTTTTTCCCTCAAAAAATGTACAGCTCCATAAGTCAGGGCAATTCTTATTATGGTTCTGAATCATATCTGGGATGATTTCTGGAAGCTCTTGTGTAACTTTTATGTTGATGAAGTGTTTTGAGAAGCCCTGCTTTATGCTTCTATTGTTTGGTAGACAATGCAAACCACTTTTCTCTTACTGTTAAAGCTTTACAATGTTCTTCTCCAGCATGCATTATTCTTTGCCTGGCTTCTTTTGTTCAATTTTCTTCCCCTATTTTTGGGGTTTTTTTTTTTGTAAGGGGGGTGAGTTATTTAAGCTAATGCTTGCATTAGTTAATACGTTTGATTTGCAATGTTGCATTCGTGTTGCCTTACCTGCAGATTAACATATGGGAAGAGAGGAAAGTCTTTGGTTCAAGGGGCTGAAACTCTAAAATTGTTTGTGTTTATATTAATTATTTAGTGCCGATTATGTTATTTCCTCGTCTTCAAAGCACGGATTTGATTAAATCACTTGAGCCTGATTGCTGCCCAATTTTACTTTACTAGCACTAAGAGTAGGAGGGATTCAGGAATTTAGTATTAGGCTTGTAGTTTTAGAATAACTTGGGATTTGATTAAATCGCTTATATGTCCATATATTGCCGCATTTTGTTTTAGGAAGCTGAATACTTGATGATGAATGTCTCCTATGAAATGAGAGAGAAACATGAGTGTTATATTATATTACGTCATTCTCCTTTAGACTATATCTATATTTGTGAATTTCTCTTCAAAAATTGGTTTTCCATATATTTGATTATCGTGAACTCTCATATGATGCTCAACTAGTGAAGGTTAAATGGCATCCCAAAAAGAGGCATTCAACGCAAAGTGGACCGAGTCTTTAACCAACTTGTACGTTAGTTTGTTGGTAGAAGACGTCAAAAAGGGAAATCGCACCTCTTGTACTTATAACAAAGCGGGATGGAATAACATACGGATTGAATTCAATAAACAAACAGGACTCCAATATACTCAAGTACAGTTGAAAAACAAGGTGAACAAACTGAAAAAACAGTATTGTAGTTTTAAGAAACTACTTTCACAATCTGGATTTGGTTGGGATAATGTGAGCAAAACTGTTGTTGTCGATGATCCAACTATATGGGAACCTCACATTAAGGTATGATTTAACTTTGGTCATTTTGAGTTCTCTGTAGATGTACATGGCAAGATGTTTTTTTATGTTGCTGATCTATGTTATTATTTTGAAAACTGCAGGATAATATTGAGTGGGCAAAATTCAAGAAGGATGGGTTTCCTTAATATGCCGACTTGTGTATTGTATTTGGTGATACATATGCTACTGGAGAGCATGTAGCAGGAAATACCGAAGATTTTGTGTTGTCAGACGAACTTGGTACTGGTGGTGATGATGCAGACGATGGTCAAGAGGACACAAGTGAACATCATGTTAATGAAGGAGTTTTTACATCCAATGGCACTCCAGTTCATGACAAGCATAACTTGGATAGAACTCCAAGTAAGAGGAGAAAAAGGCATCATTCACTTGGTGTTGCTAACACCTGCAAAGCCCTACAAGAGATGATTAAAACTAGGGCTAGTTTATCTATGAGTGGTTCTATCACCTCACAAGCCCCATCACCACCTATAGACCCATTTTCTGTATCTGCTGTGATTGATGTCTTAGTTAGCATGCCTGAGTTGGAGCAGGATCTTTACAATAAAGCAGTGGAACGAGCTTGCAATAGTGTCGCATGGAGGGAGGCTTTCATCAGATTCCCGCCTAAAAGGAGAAATGGACTCCTCCAGTGTCTTTTGTAGATGTTAAGAAATGCACAATGGATTGTGTGGGGTTTTTTTTGACTATGTGCACAATGGATTGTGTGGGGTGGGGTTTCTTTTGACTATGTGCACAATGGATTGTGTGGGGTTTTTTTTTACTATGTCATTTATGTTATTAATTGTTATTTTGTTTTTAAAGATACTTATGTTGAGACTCTTGTATTTGTGTGGTGACTTGGATATGATGGTTTATGTGGAATTTATATATTTAGTTTGCTTTGACTCCATGACTTATGTTATTAATTTTTGTTGGTGTTTTTTTTAACATATATCTATATTGATGTTGTATTTGTGTGATGGTATAGGTACTATGGAAGGGGGATCAAATAGTGTGTCTAATGGGGAGATAGCAGCAGTTGATCTTGAACAGTACTTAGAAGAGTTTGATATTGACATAATGATAGCATGGTTGTGTCTTGTTACGTTGGACATGTGTGTGCATATGAGAGAACCTATTAGAGACAGTAAATTGTCAGGACCCGAATGGATAAGGGAGATTGTTTATGGACATTCAAATAGGATATATGAAGCATTCAGGTTGGAGAGGCATGTTTTTCTAAACTTATGTGATCTGATGAGGGCAAGAGGTTGGTTGAAAGATAGTCGATATGTAAGGGTAGATGAACAAGTTGGGATTTTCTTATTTGTGGTTGGTCACAAAAGTTCCAACAGAGATGTATGTGAGAGATTTCAACGTTCAGAAGAAACAATAAGTAAGTATTTCACTAGAGTGCTGAAAGCATTAATCAAATTGTCTAAAGAGATTATTAGACCACCTTCCTTTGATGTTGTTCCGGAAGAGATTCTTGTTGATCCTAAACATAAATGCTACTTCAAGATATATTTTTCTATCGATTTTAGACAATTAAATACATGAAACTGATAATCTTGTGTAACACTATATTTTTATAAAATTACAGGGTTGCATTGGTGCTATTGATGGCACCCATATTAGTGCTTCCATCCCAATGTCACAGCAGATCCCATTTAGAGGCAGGAAATGGCATACCACTCAAAATGTGTTGTGTGCTTGTTCATTTGATATGAAATTTACTTTCGTGTATGCTGGTTGGGAATGATCTGTTAATGACTGTCAGGTTCTCTCGGCAGCACTTGAGACTCCTCGACTGCAATTTCCTTAACTACCACTCAGTATTTATTTTTTCTATATGAATTAATTTTCTTTATGATTGCATAGCTATTGCATATCACAACAAATTTGTATATCTTTTTATAGGTAAATACTACATGGTAGATTCTGGTTATACAGCGCTTCCAAGATTTTTAACTCCATTTAAAGGTGAACGGTATCATTTGAATGATTATAGGGGTAGTAGAAGACAGCCTAGAACAGCCAAAGAACTGTTCAACCATAGACACTCTTCATTGAGGAATGTCATTGAGAGGTCATTTGAGGCATTAAAACATCGTTTTTTTCATTTTGAGACACATGCCTCCATTTGCAATTCAAAAGCAAGCATTTATTGTAATTGCATGTTGTGCTCTCCATAATTACATTCGCGACCAAAACAAAATGGACAAAAACTTTGCCCTATATGGAGATCCAAACTTCCCATTTGGACCTACACAAGAGGAGGTTGCAGCTGATACATCACTCGAGGGAGCAGCTGAGATAAACATAATTAGGAAAAATATTGCAAACAAGATGACAAGGGATCACAACATGGATGAGATTCCATGACATTGTATTTCTGATTTTTTGTAATGTGTTTGTAAACTATTATGAATACATTTCTTGACTTTGTATTTGTGACTTTTGTAATGTGTTTGTAAACTATTACAAATACATTTTTGTTAATTGTATTAACGTCATTCAATTCTATATTATTTTATAGAAACACATCTTATCTATTTTGGTAAAGATGGATAATCATTGATTATCCTATAGTAATAGAAATTTGCTAAAATGTTGAGTTTTAGAAAAAGAAATTGACGTTCTTCAATTTACAAATGTAGCTTGAGCTTACTAGTCATTCAGAGGGGTAAAATGCAAATAATCTCTAGTAAAAGCAAATGCTCTATCCTTAAGAATTAATTGCATCTAATTAGACAATTTTATGCTTTTGATTAAAACAAACTTTCCTAAAGAGGAATAAAAAATAAAATAAAAGGATCTAGAAAATATCTACTTTGGTTGCTTGGGTTGAGATTTGTGGTGAATGTTAAAACATAGAATCATTTTTCCTTTTATTCCAGCACACAATAATGGTCTCTTGACTA
>MU089544.1:0-39954 GCA_014858505.1 Corymbia citriodora subsp. variegata | reverse complement strand
AACATGGTAGTAACTTTTTTTCTGCATAACGGAAAAAACCGACTAATACCTCGTGAAAGAACTGCTCTATATACAGGGATTGTTCAGTTGTCTGTTTTTTTCTCTCTTTTTTGGGCAAGGCCGCAAATACAATTGTGGCCATCTCTCTTCTTACTTTTTGCATGTCAATAAAGGCCATGGGAGTCTTATAGTACGAACCCTGTCAACTCGATGTTTTCTATCATAACTTTTGCAGTGTTCCTCATCTGCAAACGGTGATCCAGTTACTAGCAAACATGGAAAGCAATCCATTCAGTTCTATCTCAAAAAATCATTTTGCTCGAGAGGTATTAGGACCTTTCCACACCTCATTCCTCTCCCTGATGGGCAAGAAATGCAGTTGCAATTGTTACATACCTTGCCTCATGGAAACTGAAACTGATGTCCTAGTGCTGGAAGCGTACTTCAGACTTCGCTTCACTAGCATAATCTTCTCTTTCTAACGCGTCTTGACAACTGCTCTGAACTTTTCAAAGGCTTCTGATTGACACATCGCTCTGCCAAAGAAATCATCTGGCCGATCCACCTCCTGCAGTGCCATAATTGGCTGTATTTCACTGCTTAACTGCTGAAGTTTCAAACTGGGGATAGGAGTAGTGTGCAGACACGGTTTTTGTCCACGGAAGCTGAGGCTGTTAGGCTATGTTTTGCGTGGAGGTGTGTAGTTATCTCTTCCAACTGGTTATAATGTCCATCTTTTTCTTTTGTGTTTTTTTCCTAATGTCGTGCTGTTCTACCTCACAACCCAACCTAATTGTATGTCTGGATTTCCTTAAGTCCTACGGTAAGTTGTCAAAAGTATTTTTTTGCTAGGTTATGCACTTGGTGGAGAGTGACATGTTTTCTCCAGAAGAAACATCCTCACCATGCTACCAAAAGAAACTGCAATATTAAGACGCCATACTCGTTTTGTCCATTACTGGCCAAATAGGCAACACTCATTTCATTTGATGCCCATCTGACCTTGACGAAGGATACAACCGAGAAGGTTATTTGGGTATTACTGATGCCAATTACTCTGAGCTTATGATTGATAATTACACAATGGGATCATCATGCCACAGTCCGGTGAAGGTAAACTATGGCTTATTTTACCGGACACTGCATGTTGTTGTTGGGTTTTTGCGGAAGCGTGTGTGCAAGTGTGTATGAAATATGGCAAGGGAGCAAGAAAGTATGTGTAAATGAAAATAACTTTCACTGCATGAGAAGTACAAGGGAACAACAAAGGAAGGAAAATGCTCCTAGTACTAGTTGGTATTACAAAAGAGGATAGTTTTTCTAGTAGTTCTTCTTCTTCTTGGAGGAGACGTCCACCTCCTATTTATAGGCGCAAGTCACCGCCTGGACTCCACCGCCTACAGCTTTGCCTTCAAGTCAAAGTAAAGGAAGTCAAGATCAACTTTTCCTCTCCTTGGATGGCTCTTGATTCTTCTCCACTTTTCTCCATTGATCTTTTCTTGTTGACTAAGGATCCAAAGTTGCGGCTGAGAAGTGTGTAGAGCTGGTGTCCTTCACTATTTTATTTTATTCCTAACTTGCCAAAATGGATCACAGTTCAACAGTTGTAAAGTTTGACAGCCTTATCCAGCGGTCTTTTATGTGAGAGGAGGGACTATTCTCTGGAAATACTTATACATGGGTTTCACATTGTTGTGTGTGTGTGGTGTGATCTGTGAAGTAATTAGTGCATTTGGCAAAAATCTTACTGAACTTGTAGTACCTTGAAACTTAGTAGTCTGGTACTCCAGTTATGTTTGTGTTGCAATGAGTGTGCTGCACCGCTAAATGTATATAATAAAATCTATCCAAAAGTTGTTTTTACATTTTAAAAATGAGATATTTAGTGGATTGCTTATGTCAATTTGCAAAGGGCGCATTGACTGGAATGCCGGATTGATTACAAGTCTGATGGGTCGCTGCTTAAACTTCGAGTTAGTTTTCCTAAAAGATTTTTCTTGAATTCTTTACGGCGAGTACTAATCTAGATTCGAGTTCTTAACACTTCATGTTTATATAGATTCAACTATGATTTGAAAGTTATCATACCATGGCTCTAGGATCCTTGAGCTTCCTTTCGCTGAACTAGGGTCCCTGAGTTTCTTATGTGACACAGGTCTTGGTCATGCATATTAATCTGCTTGCTTCATGCTCTCAAATCTCTTCTCGTGCTCTATTGTATGCAAATAGGGGTCGTATGAAATTAACTACTTGTCAATAACAGAACACTGTCCTTGCAAGTGTATCGTGGTGAAAGTATGCACGTTACTAAAAGTTGTACATGAGTAGAATGTAATGTCAAAAAAGCGACAATATGAAAAACCTCTTTATCAATGACATAATACAACAAGAACCGTCACCTCTTATGCTAAAATCATGAAAAATGATTCTGTCTATTCATTCAACTAATGGTGCGAAACCCTCCCTACTAGAAAGGTAGAAGCACGCCTCAAGACAAAACACTACAAAGGTCCTCGATCAAATTCTGCTGCCTAGCAAGCAGGATGAGGCACTGCCCTATGTACATTGTTGCAGAAATTGTTGATCTGGCCGCAGCGGCCACCAAATGAGATACCGAAGATGTGGAAGGGGAAGATCCATTCGAAGCAGTTCGCGGGAAGGCCAATGAGGGCCTCGCAGCAGTTGGGCAAGAACTTGACGTTCATCTCCACCAGCGACTTCAGGAACCCGTCAGCACATCCTTCTACGCCTTCAATGACGTCCCAACATTTCATCGGATCCCCATCCTTGACAAAAGAGGATGAATTACAAAGTAAACCTACAAATATGCCGGATGAAGCATAAGCTCATATCGTCAACACCATTCTACTAGCAGCGCCCATAACTGATCTAACTAATGGAAATCCATAGCGAATTGCAATAGGACGGAAGAAATTGTCACTGAAATGTTTGGCAGACTCCATCGACATCCCCATGATGACTTTAATCAACCGGGTTCTGAAAAAGAAACTCGAAGTCCACGTTTAATCATGTTTAAGCATTGGTAATCTACTGCCATTTTGGCCGTGGCAATGCTCCTTCTCTCTGCCACCCTCCTTTCTATCGACACCTCCGGAGAAAATATTTCACATGGCAACTCCAAATAATCAAAAGAAGCTCAGTTCTGTATTTGCCGATATCCAGAAATTCTCCTGGCAAGCTCCTACAAGGTAATCGGCTCCCTGTAAAATGGTGTCCCTATATATTATGAAGACATATCATGCTTCCATCTCTCGAAGACGAACATCCTGGGCCAGTGACTCGGCATGTCAATTTCGATAGCAAATCTGCATTTGCTTCAAAACGAATCCAAGTCCACAGGGTCCCGATGGATGCCAGGGAAGGGGCACAGGATAATGTCACGCTGCCCTAGCCCCGAAACACTGGGAAACGCCGCAATGTAGCTGAAAGAGATCGTATAAGCAGCGCAAACCACATGCAGGTAGTATAAATCGACCCTAGGTTTCTGAAGCTCGGACAAACGAGGAAAGACACCGACCCAGATGGAGAAAATGAGAGATGACCAGAACTCCGCCGTCACGGGGCTGAAGCTCCGCCGGTTGACGGGGACTTTGAGCGGGACTGAAGCCCTTGCGGGGAAGGCTGGTCTCCTGATAGTTTCTACTTCTGCTGGCCGAATTCGGAGGACTTCCCCTTCGTTTTCTTCTCGCTCTTCTCCGTCTCCTCGATGTTGACGCTGAAGCCCGTGATGGTATTTTCCCTTTTCTAAATTATTCATTCTTTTCCAAACAAATAAAACCTTAGTTACACTTAGCTCGCATGAAGAAATTGGTCGTGCTGACGTGTTCAAGACCTAGCCGCGATATGTGCCTCCACCCGTGTGTGCTTGTAAATTGCAGCATTGATATGAGCAAGTGATGGGGCATCAATACACAAATCATTTCGTATTATTTGTCAAATTCTCGTTTTAGCCCTAACCCTAATTATTGGCATGGTTGGTTGTCTCACGAGCCGAAAGATGAGTAGAACATTGCCCATAGGTCTTTTTGGCAGAGCCGGGAACAATAAATTGATTTCACTATATAAAATCAAGAAAAAAAGTCACAAAAAACTTCACACTATACTCTTTATGACACATTTATAATAATTTTTTTTGGTAATATCATAAATCTCAAATTTATACCTGTGTGATGCATTTACCCTAAAGTATTTTTCATGACATTTAAAAAATCAAAATTTGTACTGTGCAACTTTCCCCAAACATTTATGTGTCTGCTTACATGGACAACAAAGAACAAAAATGGTGCTGATGTGGCTCTCACGAGGCAAAAATACGTCAGCTCATTGCATATTTTTCTTATGGACCAAAAAAAAATTGTATGTTTCTCTTTTATCGTTTTCTCTTTCCCTTTTTAACTTTCAACTTTGTTTTCTCCCTTGGTTTGACGATACATATATCTGAGCCATGAGATTGCAAGCTTCAAAACAAACTATATCTCGCTGAAGACTTCATTTTCAACTATTGTCTAGGCCAAGCCAGACTGCCACAATTACTGCGGGCAAAGTCAAGTTGACGGACGAATGGACAGCGACAAACAGGCCAGAGAACCAAACAAGCGACTTTAAAATGCCAAGTTCTTTTTAATGATTTTGGCCGCATTTCAAAACCAAAGGCTAAATAAGGGAGAGATATATACGGAAGCAGGTGGGCAGTTGTAATCCTCTAATTTATTGGAGGAAAAAACTGCCTAAGGACCCGGATTGCAACATGGATGGATACTAAACAAAAGCTCAACCAAGGACAGGCAAAATCAGGGGTGCAGGATTTCAGTACACTTGAAATGAGATACTAAATTTGTCAAATAAACAACAAATCTTTCATCCCTTATTGCAGAAAAAAGTGTCAACAACTTATTCGCTCATCAGTAAATTTCGTGAAGAAACGGCACCACAAAGAGTGAGTATTATTGCACCATATAGACTTCAGTATTCACTCGCATTATCAATCCTCCAGACAGAAAATTACTAGTCATGCATTGATCTTTAAAATATTCAGCTAAGGAAGAGAAAACAGAAAAAAAAAGACCGAAGAGCAGGAAGTTCAATTTTGGAGAAGCGTAATTTTATGAAAAGGGAACCATATCCTATGGATATGATTTAATACCAGAAAATAACAGTAATAATTTCCCTTGAAACTCCATCTAAATTGCTGGCCTAGTCCAAGATTTCTTGTCTCCCATTGTTGATATTAACTCAACTTCTGCGATCATAGTTGGTTCCGTTTGTCCAGGGAACTTTCTTATCCTGAGGAGCCACAGGACATGATGAGTATGAGTTTCTCAACCAAAGCATAATCTAAGGAGAGAACCTTTTTTTCTGAATATAAGTCCTGGAAGGAGTGACCCAACATAATTCTTTTCGATTACCCTCATGTAACAATGTGTCGTTTCCCCGAAAAATACCCAACCATGCCAAAGAAAAATGATTTTTCACCACGTGGCAAAACCAAGAAGGCTGATCTGATACAGTTTGTACCAAGCTCCAGAACTCACGATACGGAGTCTTTAATGTCCCTCCCACCGCTCACTCCCGGAGTCTTTAATTTCAAGTCCAACCGTTCTAAAAACAAGACTTTTTTGCACTAGGGTTACTTATGACACAACCAAATAATCAAAATGAGAGTCTATTAATCTTATATCATGTGCTTTCATGAAGCGGTGAGGGGCTTGGTAGAACAACTATAGCAGGACCATATGCCGGAAAGGAGAAACCAAAACAAATTCCAAAATTTATAATCCTCTTAGCTAACATACCCACTTCTGAACCAAGCAATTAATAGCGGCATCACACATCGCTTGTCCTGATGTCACCTGGAAACTGGTCTTCGCAGTTTGCTTCGTATGGGAACTTTAACGATGACCCCAGCAGAAAACATTTTTGGGCCGAAACACTCTTTAACTGGAGATTAACACAGGTGAGGAAACCAAATGACTTAAGACAAGGCATAATCACTTTGGTTCCCTAATAATCATTGCCAACCTTGATATGCGCTTTCATTATTGTTTGACCGGGTTCCTTTATCATAGGCAACACTCGAAATGGAAGATTGACACCCTCCATTATTCGATGTCTACGGAATATAAGATGAATCAATTAAAAGAAAGAATGATTACTAGCATTAAAGTACTTGCACCTAGAACGAATGTTAACAAGCTCTAAATGTTAACAGATGATGCAAAAGAGGAAATGACAAGCTTACGTTTGTTTTGGTCAGAGACAAGCTTACTTCATCAGCTCAAATTCACCATCAGGAGGCACAAAGCTAAGAGTTTTTTTTTCTGACTTAAACCTCGTCAAATTTACACATTTGTGGAATGTGACATCATCGAGCTCGATTGTTTTACCACTGCAAAAACATTCGAGTGTCCGAGAAGAGAACACCAAAACAAACATATAATAGCACAAATAATTAGTGAAAGCTTAAAGGGCCAAAATCCAACAAACATAAAGTGATAGATACCGAAGAAACATGATGCCGGAAGGAAGATGATTGCTTAATAAGCTGGGAACGAATTGGTGTTAGCAAGGTCACTTGCGATGTGCATTTCAGTGCATAAGGAACTTGAACATCATCAAGCACAAAAAGCAAGAGTCTTTCGATTTGAATGAACTTATGGGTGACAGACTACCTTTTGATAGGACAAGATTTGATCTGTGACTCTTTCGCAAGGCCAATTCTGTCTTTAAACCCGCCCAACTTCATAATAGGCATTCCGGAGAGAAAGCACTTCATAAGAATCTTCCCCGTCATATCACGACGCAGGACACTTCCTGTATTTACTGATTTGTGGTGTGCAACAAAAGAAATCAAGGTGGTGCTTTGGAGCCAAAATATTGGACCTACGTTTTGAAGTCACGAGAATATGCACACTTTCCACGACATCAAGAAAAACATGTAGAAATGAAGTTCGTGGTCACATATCATGGTGAAATCATGGATAAGAACAAAAGCACAAATTTAAAGTCACATCTAAGCTAAAAAGCTTAAAATGAGTCAGCTTAAAATTAAGATATAAGTCATAAATAAATTCCAACCTAAAATGCTCATAATAAATGGAGATGGGTTTAAACTGACCCATCTAACCCACTTAAGAAACTTCCTTGTTTGAATGGGTCAGCTTAAAACTTCATAAATGGATCTCTCTTTCTCGAAAAGTTTGTGTCTCAACCTAATAGCATGATTCCTCCAATTTTCAAGAATTTTCATGTTTTCCATGCTATTCCTTTCAAAAAGTTATGAAGAATTGAAATAGATATCACTCAAAAAAGTTGTCGAAGCTATGAGATATACACTCCAAATTTTTTTGTCAATTATGCTGATTTAGTCCTAAACTTATTTTTTCAGCCAATTAAGTTCTAAATTTTTTGCAATTATGTCATTTTAGTCCATTTGGCCAAATTTGGCCAGCTAGCACTAATTGGCCACCAACTAACACGAGGGACTATTTTTTATTAATATTTTATATTTTGAATTTTTTGAATTTTATTGTTTATTGACTTGGGCTATAGCAAATGGCATTTGCGATTGAATCTACCCATAACCAAATTTTATTAATGGTTACTGTAATTGGGGGATTTCGTCGCATCATTAATGAGCTCGATGTCATTGACTTGCTACATAAGGGATGTGAAAACTGAGAAGTGAGATGGTCCTCTTCACAGCTTTTTATGGAAAGAAGCGTAATTGTGCATGACCACCTTTTCTGTCCATACCATGTGGTTGAATTTATGATCAATCTATTTTGGGATGGTTGAGTGTGGAATTTTTAAGCTTGGTGTTTTGAGTCATGCGATAGCAAATGTTCTGGCTTTAGAGAGGTTGTTTGTGACTTTCATTCGGCAGTTGGATTCCAACAGTAGGCCTTGAGAGGGCCAGCTTGAATATTAAGTTTGTTTGCAAGCTGTAGCCTTGTTGCGTGAATTAATGAAATTGAAAGAGTAGTTTTTCAATTATCTAGCAAATTTTTCTGTAATTAGATCAGAGCAAGGGGCCATTTTTTCAGTCATTTATACATTGTTGTGAGAATGATTCTTGACCAGTTCTTTGTTTAACAGGAAATAAAGATTGATGATCTAGAAACAGACCATTTTTTCCTTGTCCATGGAGGTGGTTTTGGCGCGTGGTGTTGGTACAAAACTATAGCGCTTCTTGAGAAAGGGGGTTTCAAGGTTACTGCCATAGACTTAACTGGTTCCGGGATTCACTGGTCCATGTGGGGGTCCAAAATGTCATTAAAGCCCTCGATATTCTGGGTCCCCACTGAGAATGAAAGTTGACATCCTGTTCCCATCCCTTTTTTAAAATTTTATTTATTTATTTTGTACTTTCTTTTCTCTAACGTAGCATCCATGCGCATCGAATTTTGGCCGATTGACATAAATGCTAATGGTCTAACGTGACACCTAATGTAGATAATCTTTTGTAATTTTATTAAAAAACAAAATTATGATTGTTGTAAAGTCATTCTCCAATTGCCACAATTCTGCTAGACATGCATGTGCATCATAAAAACATATCACTATATCATATAGTGAATTTCCCATTTGGGGCCTAATATTATCAAAACCCTTAGTTCTCCAGACCCCTCGGAACCGATAGTGGCATTATTTTAGACCATAGCCACCCCTTATTTTATCAAAATTCTTATTTTTATTAACATGTGAGTAATTTAAAACTTCAAGAACTTTCACGTAATTTGCACGTGAATTGCACGTAACTTGCACGTGATTTAATTTCTTGTTGAGCATTCTAGGTTTTGAGAAAAGAAAAGAAAACGCGAGGAGCTATTTTGTCCACAAAAAGCTAGGGCCCGAGGGATAGAGGATTGGAGAGAAACTGAAGAAGACGACTGTGGCCCTCGCCGGCCTTAAAAAAAAATCAAAAAAATCAAAAAAATTAATTAAAATATTAAAATAATATTTTTCGGCTGCCACGTCAGCTTTTCTGGCAATGTGGCACTCAAGTGATCGATTTTACTCCGATGTGGCACTCAAGTGATCGAAAAAAAGTTTTGGCACTAAAGTGAGCGCCGTACGAAAGTAATGACACTCCTAGTGTACTTATGCCCATTTTTATGGTTTAAATCTGCATAATTCATGGGAGATTTGTAGAATGGCGTGCGCTACCCGCCTTACCCCGACAAGGGTGAGGGCCACATTAATGCGATAGCCACTGTCATTATAATTCTCGGTATTGCTGTATTCATTGGCGATTGGATCTTCATGAGGATGTGTAGGCACTACTCGCCAGTGGTTGAGGAGATCGAGCTTGTGGACGTGGAGGCGGTTGCCACTACCTTCCCGGAGTTCATTCTCCAGCGAACTCCATTTAAAATATTCTGACAAATTCCTTACAATTTCCTTTTTTATTTTATGATGTGATCTCATTAGAAATCATATAAAGACAATTCCTATTTAATATAGCTATTTGTGCAAGTATTTTACGATTAAGAAGCAACTGTCTTTTGTATAGATTGTGTATTAATCTACTATAATTATAGGATACTCTATTCCCACAAATTACTGCATTTATCCGAGTGATCTATAAACGACGAAAATCTATCTTTTTCCTGTCTCTATCTCGATGAGATGAAACCAAAGATGTTATTTTCTATCGAACAATTGTTCGAGTAAGTCTTGAACGAGCCCCCGAAAGCTTAATAGCGTCCCATCCAGGAATATGAGCGAGTCCACCAAGAATATAAATAACCCCTTGCATCAGTCATGATAGGAAAATATATTCACGATGATGGACAGCTGTTAAACAATCAGGAAGTTATGATAAACTTATTGATTAATCAACATCAGTGGGAACCATGTTTGATCCATTATCAGGCACAAAACCAACCTGATAAGTATCTCTCCCATCAGCACTTTCGGTTTCATACTCGTGGAAAATTAATTCTTTTAATTAAGGGACTGAACAAGCAATTCGATAAATTAATTCTTTTAATTAAGCAAAGTTCAATAAACTCAAATGCGCACAAATTAGGGTGGAAAAAGAAATGCCATATGACAGGCTTAATGTTATGGACTTACCATTGATTGTCTTTGCCACACAAATGATGGATACTTTATCCGTCTTTATAGAACCGGCAAGGGCCATCCAAATCCCATAACCTCAAGCATCCTTTTGCGACAAGATGACAAGACTTTTCTGTGCTGGCCACATCCAGCATGCTCTCCAATGATTCGCACCAAAGCAAATGCAAGCTATTCAAATATTGTGAGTTTGACATATTGATTAACTTTTTAAGGGAATTGCAGTCTTTGATGAACAATTTCCGCAATAATTTTAATTCTCCCAAATCTAGGCTCTCACTTAGCCGCGGCAATCCATAAAACTTCAGTTCCCGAATCTCCTACAAACACGACAGACCGGACAACACACTTAGTTGCGGCAATCCATACAAACTCCAGAACCCCGCATCTCCTGCATACACGACAGGCCGGACAGTGTCTTGAGCAATGGACACCAATTTAGTCTCAATTTATTTAGAACTTAGAACTCGGTGCACACTAGCAATGACATCACACCTGTCCTTGTACGGACGTTCGACACCACGGTAAGCCTACTGCTACGTGGAGACGGCAGCCATTCGAAACCCCGACGGCCAGTGAGCGTCCACAACATTTGACTCGCGTCCTAGCCTGAGTCTGAGCTACACGTCGGCCAGCTGTAGCGCTGCTGCCGTGCCAGTGCCTCCAACACCAGAGGAGGAGAGACAGGATGATGACCGCCGTTGCGAAGCTAATAGCCAACCTGACTCTGGTGTTAATGTGGCATTCATTGTGCACACGGTAAGGCAAAAAAAATTGTTTATTTTATGGGCATTTTTCAACTTGTTGGACACACTTCATATCCAAGAGAAAACCCATAATAGAGGGCAAATAAGGTTTAATCCTACCCGGTACTTACACGCAATTTGCACATCACTTGCACATGACTTGCACGTGAGAAAGGGGTTGATTCATCATCCTACATCTTATAACTAGATTTAGCGATGCCTCATCTCTCGATTCTCTGGTCTCTCGATGCTCTCTGTGTCGCTCGGAAGAACATGCCTTATATAAGAAAACCCATAATAGAGGGCAACTTGTTGGACACACTTCATATCCAAGAGAAAACCCATAATAGAGGGCAAATGAGGTTTAATCCTACCCAGTACTTACACGCAATTTGCACATCACTTGCACGTGACTTGCACGTGAGAAAGGGGTTGATTCATCATCCTATATCTTATAACTAGATTTAGCGAGGCCTCACCTCTCGATTCTCTGGTCTCTTGATGCTCTCTATGTTGCTCGGAAGAACATGCCTTATATAAGAAAACCCATAATAGAGGGCAACTTGTTGGACACACTTTATATCCAAGAGAAAACCCATAATAGAGGGCATATGAGGTTTAATCCTACCTGGCTGAAGCAAAGAGATATGGTCGACTCTCTGCAAATGATCTGGGCTCATCTTTAAAACACTCGAAGCTGGCTTCAATGAGCTTTTGTAGTTGTGCAGAAAAGATCAGTGAAAGGCGACGATCGGCGGCGAAGTCCGAGAACAACGGCTACCTCCAACGGTAGTGGACTGCTCCTCCTCTCTTCTGTTCACCGGCAACACACTCGAAGAAGAAGAAACCCCGAAGAAAAACCCCCAGATCGAAAACCTCTCCGCAGACAGCTAGAAGATCCAGCCTGCTTTTCTTCTCAAAAACCGGACCGGCTATTTTTGACAGTTCCTTCAAGTGTCGGTTTGGTAAGGTAGGAACCAAACCGACTAATATGTATTTTTATAAATTTCTTACAAAACCTTTAATCTTTCCTAGTTTCCTAGAGTATGGATTTTATGATGTTCAAAATTACGTTTTACTTTACTGGAAAATGATATTTGACACTTTGCTCTATGATCTTGAAGCTTGATTGTCATTATGATGACAAAACATGCAACGGACAGTAAAGCCAAGTTCAAGAAGAGCTCCCTCTAACAAAAGCAATATATTTTCATCCTCGGGAAGTGATTGAAAATTGACATGCCGATATTGCTTTTTTGTGATAGAAAAAATAAATAAGAAACTAGTTTTATTAGAACTAGATCGTATTAGTTGATTGGTCTCAGTCTTGAGACCAGCTGGTCCAATCCTTGATCCCATAAATTGAAAACCAGTCTTCTCAGTCTAATTCCATATTCCTTGGTGGGACTAGATCTGGCCAGGACCACTCTATTTTTGAGATTTCTAGGTTGCAAGGCCAGAATTAATGGGGAAACTATAGGTTTGACCTTTCCTTTTTTGGATCTTCCAAGTTTTCCCGGGACTTCTTGAAAATTGCATTATGCTTCCCTAGAAGAAATGGTATTTATAAATTGGCACCTACCAGCCCGACATTGGATTGTAATTTATGTCGAATAGAATCGATAGGATTTACCACTCGAGCTCAACTAGACTCGATGCCGATGTTAGTACTCAAGCCTTGGCTCGTTCCAACTTGACTTCTTGTAATTGAGCTTGCGTTCATTCAGACCAAGTCTTTTGGTGGGCTCAATTCGTTCATACAAATTCACCCTTCGATCATACCTCTGTGATTGCCCTTTTGCACTTTCAAATGTACATGAGGACTAAATTGACTACAAAAAAGATTAGATTCTCTTTATTCGTTCTAGAGGTAATTATCTAATCATTTTTAAACTTATTGTACGGATATTAATTCAATTCTAAAATTTTCCAATTTTGCTAATGTAGAGATTGTTGACACCTAAATTTTAGCGATTTGTTTAAGTGTTTTTTAATTGCATTGGAAAATTATGGATTAATTTCTAGCCCCTTAACAAAAAAATCCTTTTCATTAAAATTTCATTGCATATAGACATTAGGAGCACTTGCATCACTAGTTTTAAAATTTATCAAGAAAAATAAAAAAATAAAAAATAAAACGTGGGTCCGGGCCAGGGCTGAGCCTGCCCGGCCCCTTTCTCTTCTTCTTTCCCTTCCCCGTGTGGGCCTGGCCCACTTTTCTTTCCCTTCCTTTCCCGGCCCGGCCCGTCCGTCTTTCTTTTTCTTCCCTTCTTCTCCCGCGCGTAGAAACAGCAGCCTGCAGAAGGGAACTAAAAAATGGGAAGCAAGTGGCAGCATGGGCAGAAGATGGAGATGGAGTGATGGTGCAGGTCACACGGCAGCAGAAAATCAGGGGGGGGGGGGGGGGGGTGGTTGGGTTAGGTCGGCAAAACCAGAACAAAAAGAAAAAAGAACGGAGAAAAAAGAGGAGGAGAAAACGAAAAAAGGAGGGACCGAGGAGGAAAAAAGGAAAAAAAAAAGGAGCTCGAGAGGGAGAGAGAGGAAGGGGAGATGGTTTTCTTATTCTGGAGTGGAGGTTTCTTCTTCGGGAGGGGTTCTTCTTCTGAGCAGAGACCGAGCAACGACAAAACAGAGGGGGATCCGAGAGAGCGGAAGGAATTTGGGGGAGCTCGAGAGGCTAGCTCCGAACGACGACTAGGGAGAGCCTTAGCGGCGCACAGACCCGTTTGACAACCTTCCCGGCGACGTCCTCGAGCTGACCAGGTAAGTTCGGCCCCGTCTTTGCTCCGTTTTAGGCGCACCGGGCCGGAGCTCGCGGCCGTCCGGCTCGCGCAAGCTCCGGCCCTTGTCGCCTTTACATTTAGTTCCTATATTCTTTGTATATCGTGTTCGATACCCCCCAAGGCACGTTCGAGCCCCGGTTAAGCCGGAAACCTTAGGATTCAGTAGCGCACCCCAACCGTTCGACAAAATGCCTGAGAGAGATCCGAAAAGTTAGTTCGTGTTTTAGCTTAGAATCGACCCGTGCTTGCATACGTAGCTGCTGAATCGTGTTTTTTGTTTGCGTGGTCACTGTGTTTTAGTGTGGTCTTCTCAAAATAATCGTGCGTCATCGGGGGATATTGTCCTGTGAACGGATTATCGGTCGTTGGAAAAGGTGGCCGGTGGCGATCGCCGCAGGTCGAGTGGTATGACTAACGAGCGATGGTGGTCCAAGCACCGGATAGCTTTCGCCCGAGATGATATTTGCTGGCGTCGGTTCGGTGGAGGAAATCGTCGGACGGGAGAAGCTGCAGGAGCTTCGGTCAGGCGTGCATGGGAAAGTATGCAGAAGAAGACCAAAAATAATAAAAAAATAAGGAAAGTGAGAAAAAGAAAAATTGAAAAAAAAAGAGAATAAAAAGAAAAGACAGAAAAAGAGAAGATGGGGGGAGTGTCGGGCGTGCATGGGGGAAGAAATATGCATGCAGAAAATGACGAAAAAAAAAGATTAAAAAAGAGAGAAAAAAGAAAACAAAAAAAGGGAAAAAAACAAAAGGGCTAAAAAATAGGATATGGGCTTCGCCGCGGGCCCGCTTTGGTTGGGCCGAATTTGTCACGGGCCGGGTTTTTTAGCTGGGCTATAAAAATAGAAATCAAATTGGGCTTTTTTAGAAAAAAGAAGAAGAATTGTTCATGGGCCTTCCTCGTGGATTTAGGCCGGCCCGTTCCTTTTAACCAACCAGGACCAATAGGGTCCCGGTCAGCTTAGTAGGGCCGGGTCTTTTGACCCGGTCCGAATTATCTTTTTAATAATAAAAAATATATAAAAAAATTCAAAAATTCAAAAAATCATTAAAAACATTAAAAAATCATTAAAAATTTCGAAATTTCAGAAATTTTATGGAAAATTCAGAAACCTGAAAATTTATAAAAAATTACAAAAAAATATTTTTTTTATTTATTAAAAAAATTCGAAAATATTAAAATATTGAAAATTCCAAAAAAAAAAAAATCAAAAAATCCGAAAAAAATCCAAGTTTGTTTTAGAGTTCCCTAAGAAGCTCTAAAATAATTATTGGACAATTTTCTCTAAAAAAGTGTCGAAAAATTATCGATTTAACATTGTGCTTAAAATTGAATAAGTCCTAACGGCTTCACCATGGGGTTTTAATTTTCGGATACAATTGCCCTTGAATGCACACTGAGGATGTGATGATTATAGTTTCCTCTTTAGTTTAGTTAGGATTGCTTAATGCTAGGTGTTTATTTTCGATTACAATTTATTTAATGCTTTATTTAATTGCTGATTATTATTTTGATGATTGCGTATCCACATGATCACCTCACATATTAGTGGTTAAGTTTAAAATCAATCCAAACTGTCTAACAAAATTCTTTTTTGAAATGAACAAAATTAGGTACCAAAAGGCCACTAATTGGTTAATTAGTGTAATAAAGTTCCTAATCCTAGCATTTTTGGTTGTGTATAAAGTGAGATACACTCTCATGCCCCGCTTGGTTTCTAACCGACCCTAATAGGTTAGTGGCGACTTCTCATTTGAAATTTTCATGAACACCTAATTTCACGAGGGGTATGGACTTGAAAGAGCTTATGTCTAATGAGGGTCTTGGACCCATCCTCTGGACAATACCCCTAAACCTATTTATTTAGTGATTTCTTTCCCCATGAGACGGAAAAAATAGGTCGCGATAGAGGTCTATCTTTGCACAAAATTTCAATGAAGTACATTCAGTCAATTGTCATAAAAAATTGTTCACTTGGCATTTAACCATGTCTGGTCATTTCATGTGACATGCTAGCATGGACAACTGTGGATCACCATATCAATGACTTCCAGGAGCAATTGGCCGAAATGACTACATTAGAATTTTATGCGAAAATTTAGGATTACATTGTCAAAATCGAAAATTTCGAGATTAAATTAGTAATTTTCATTTGTCGTGAATTGATAAATTTAGAATGCTAGAAGGTTCTACGTTGTGATGTATCTTATCATCTCAGATAGGATTTGACGATGGAATAATGCATTGTTCATGCGTGGGATGGGATGGAATGGAATGGAAAGGGCTTTCGTCCTTGATGGTTGTTGAGCTGGCGAGTGATGTTAATTGTCGAGATTAATTTAGGAAATGGGCATCATTGATGTGAGTCAGACGATTTGCCACTTTCAGGCTTCCATTCATTCTCACCACCATCTCTATCCGAGGTGATAAATTAACTTAGGAAATGGGCATCATTGATGTGAGTCAGACGATTTGCCACTTTCAAGCTTCCATTCACTCTCACCTCCCATCTCTATCCGAGGTGATACCTCCCATCTCTATCTGAGCGATGACTTACTACTGCCAAGTATTTGAGAGCCAGTTAGAAAGAAATAAATGGACTTGAGTTGATACTTGGGGCCGGGTTCGATAGGTGATCTCACAACAATATCATCGTCCTCTAGGCCCAATCGATACGAATCAAACACTGTGCAAAGGACCACTCTTCTCCCATGATATTCATCGTCCTCTAGGCCCAATCAATATGAATCAAACACTGTTCGAAGGACCACTCTTCTCCCATGATATTTTGATGTCAACATGTACTGCTATATGTGATTGTTTTCGAGTGCGCTTGGCCCAAATTCATTACAAGTTCTGTGTTTTTACATGGTTTAGCGAAAGAAAGGTTCAATCATTTGATGGTATTTGACTTCCATTGATATATTAGCTCTCGGTGCAAACTAGCATCTTTATCGCGACTCCTTACTGGCTCCTGCATAATTTTCGTGACCTTTTTCTTCAGTAACTTCTTTTTAAGCATACTTGCATGATTCTTCAAACTCTCTCTCTCTCTCAATCGGCGGCACCGATTTTGTGCCTGCAAAGAAAGACACTAGAGGGTAATGCGGGCTTTGCCATTACTAATTGATTGTTCGGTCGAAAAATCCTGCTGCTAATGGTACCGATCTTTGCTTCATTACTAATAAATTATGAGAAGCATCAGGCAGTGACTCAAGAAACACCAGTGAACAGCAGAGCGCCTAGACACCAAATGGATGCATTTAGGCACAGTCAAAAGTTAATGTATATGTGAATTATAGTATCATAGGGCATGGTACTTCTTTTTGTCATACAGATGAAGATTAGCTCATACATGGTCAATGATCAGTTTCCCAAAAAATGAAAGAAAATTGATCCTACGAACTGGAAATTAGTGTTCTGTGTGCTCTTTGCAAATCTTGCGATTTTTAAAATCCATTTTTGTAAAAAAGTGAAGGGAATATGTATGAGTGCATAAATATTTTTAAAAAACTGAATTTTTTTTTTTAAGGTAAATCTATTGGTCTTGAATTGATTTTCCCACATGTCTGGACATCTTTACAGGCTTCATTACACTTTAGCCCGAAACGGAACATGGGAACTTACCTGGAGCGTGCTTAGAGAAAGGGAAACGTCTCGACTCTCTTTCGACTCTACCTCTCTCCTCTCTTTCCTCTAGTCTTGATTCTTTCTTTTATCTCTCGGAAAACCACCCACCATGATCAGGGTAAAGTGGGTAGCGCATGCCGCTCTACATGTCTCCCATGAATTCTGCATATTTAAACCATAAAAATGTGTTAATTATATTTTTTTTATTAATTTTCCTAATATCGTGTTTACTATATAATTCTGTTCAGCCCAGTCGGAAGGCCATAATCAAACTTTCTAAAATCCAAGACTTAAAAAAACCCAACTTCACCTATAAACATAAGAGTGACCATTAAAAAAAAAATTATCATGCCAAAACTTCAAATAAGGGTGGAGCATGCATATTGCACGTAGAATGCACGCGCATTGCACATAGAGTGAACTCATATTGCACGAACTAAATAGTATCAAGTGCTATATAGTCGGGAGTCAACGGTGATTGGAGTAAGGCAGGTAACGCACACCATTCTGCACGTCTCTCATGAATTCTACATATTTAAACCATAAAAATGTGTTCATTTTATTTTTTATTAATTTTCCTATTATCATGTTTACTATATAATTCTGTACGGTCTAATCAAACTTTCTAAAATCCTAGACTTAAAAAAACCCAACTTAATTTATGATTGGTCTCAGCTACCACGGAGAAAATATTAGATATGTTTTATGTGCCAGATTGGCAAATAAGAAAGCACTTAAGATGCCGACATCGTGTCGTGAGTGGGCCAGATCGTCAGACAAAATTTAAAACTTTGAGTGACATTTTCCCCTTCTCCTCTATCCTCCCTCTCCTCTCTCATCTGTCCTGATGTCTTTAAGAAAATCGAGCCACCACGTGACTCTCTCTCCCCTCCGACGCCCTCCCTCCAACGCCCCTCAAGCCCTCGAGCCACCGCACGCTGACAGATGACCACTACGCTGGACCGACGGTCCCTCGCTCTGCCCATCCGAATGAGGGACGACCACCGCTCGCCGACTGACGGTCCCCTATTCCGCCCATTTGACTCCGGCTCTGTCTCTTCTCTCTCCTAGCCGTCGACCCAAGCCCTCGTTCGATGGACAAATCACCATGCCGCCTTGGATGAGCATCGTGCGCCCACTGACGACCACTGCGTGTGACCGATGGTCCTCTGCTCCTATGAGTTTGCTTGGGTCGACGGCTTGGAGAGGGAAGAGACAGAGCCAGAGTCGGATAGATGAAGCAGGGGACTGTCAGTCGACGAGCGGTGGTCATCCCTCGTTTGGATGGGCAGAGCGAGGGACCGTCGATCGGGCATGATGGTCGTCAGTTGGCGCATAGTGGCTTGAGGGGTTGAGGTGCGCGGTGGTCGTTAGTTGGTGAGCGGTGGTCTTCCCTTGTTCGAATGGGCAGGACGTCGCGCTCTGAGAAGGGGCAGATCAATCGAGAAAGTGCAGGGGAGGGAAGAATGGGCGTGAATAGACAGAGACAGAAAGTGCAAGGAAGGCGAGAGAGCACTTTCAAAATTTTGGCCTGACGTGCTTTGGGTCTGCTTAAGATACATGTCGGCATCTCAAATGCCTTCTTATTTGCCAGCCTGAAACATGAGATGTATCTAATATTTTCTCGCCACCTACGGCTCCCCGCCTCCGCCATTGGCCACCATCGAACACCAACTGTTCGTCCACCCAGAATTTCTCCCTCACCCAGAAAAAAAATAGAAAAATAAAAAAACAAAGGAGAAGAATGTTGTTCTTACCTTCGCAGAATCAAGATAGATGGCTGGCTCCGGTCGGCAAGGAATCACAGGACGTCACTGACGAAGATCCGAAGCGCTCTCTCTCTCTTTGGCTCTCGGGATGTGAAGAAGAAATGCAGATCGGCATTGGAGTTTTGGAAGATAAATGTGGATGAAGTTTCATAAACGGTTTGTTCAACATGTGCTGAGGAAGTTATGCTGGCCAAAAAAAGTAATCAAGTATTAGCCCAGTTGGAAAGCCGTAATCAAACTTTCTAAAATCCTAGACTTAAAAAAACCCAACTTAACCTATGAACATAAGAGCGACCATTAAAAAAAAAATTAATCATGCCAAAACTTCGAATAAGGGTGGAGCACGCATATTGCACGTAGGATGCACGTGCATTACACGTAGAGTGAACTCACATTACACGAACTAAAATGTTATCGCATTATATTTTATCATTGAGAATAAATATACATGTGGAGACTCAGAAAAAAAACTTCAGAAAATCTTCTATCACTAAATATACTTGTGATGGAGGAGAAAATGTTTTCAGCCGTCCAATCAAATCACTTCGTGTGAATTAATTGATTTGTCCACAACAGGAACAATCGAAAGTACATAAAAGTTTTCTAGCTTAAAATTGTCTTCACATCAGGATCGATTATCAAAGAATTGGCGGGTGATATACGAAGATATTGGAGGTGGCGTGGGCTATTGGCCGGCTGACTTGTTCCCTCAATTTGCTTGCTATCTTAGGCAAATTCAACACATGAGTGGCTCGCATGACAGGCTTATTACGTGTCCCCTAAAACTCATGGTTAAAAAAGATTCTCGACAAGAAAGCAATTAATCAAGCAATTACAGAAACCTGCAACGCATCACAAGAACACAAAATATACTCTTCCATTTCTCCCAATCTGCTAAAATATTTGCAGTACACCAATGGTATCAAAATAAGAAAATAAGGAAATAAGAAAAAGGCTGGGCCTTCAGCGTGCCCCATCTGTCTCTCCGCCTCGTGCTGCCGCTGCTGCTGCCCCCACCTCCGCCGCTGCTGGTGGCGCCTCCGCTGCCGCCGCCACCGATGCCCGACACCGCCTCCACAGCCAGCAGAGGAGGAGGACAGCAACGAGTGCTGTCGCGACAATGGCCAGCGTCCTAACGCTCCCTTTTCCCCCTCACCGCCTGTGTGCCGGCGTGGAAATGACAGGGTATAGACCACCGTGTAGTTGCGTTGGGAAGGGGCCAACATCTGCACAAGAGAGAAAAAACGAAAAGGTGAGGGACAAAGCCGCTCAAAAACTAGAACCAACCGGAGATGGGACTTACCTGGAAAGAGGCGTAGAGGAAGGTAACGGAAGACCAACCGGACCGCCTCCGCTCGATTACCACCGGTTTCTTCTCTCCTCTCGATTCTCTGGTCCTCTCCGTGTCGCGCTTGAAGAGCATGCCTTATAAAGGAAGAAGAAGGAGAAAATCGTACTACGGCCCGCAGTATAATTTATTTTATTTAAATTGTAATTTTTATTTTCTTTGGACGTTTACGGAATTAACTAAAACAATATAATTTATTTTATTTAAATAGACACTGACCATTAATAAAATTTGGTTACGGGTAGATTCAATCGCAAATGCCATTTGCTATACAGCCCAAGTCAATAAACAATAAAAATAAAAATAAATAAAATAAAATATTAATAAAAAATAGTCCCTTGTGTTGGTTGGTGGCCAATTAGCGCTAGCCGATTAAATTTGGCCAACTGAACTAAAATGACATAATTACAAAAAATTTAGAACTTAATTGATTGAAAAAACAAGTTTAGGACTAAATTAGCATAATTGGCAAAAAAATTTGAAGTGCATATCCCATAGATTTGACAACTTTTTTGAGCGATATCTATTTCAATTATGAGTAACTTTTTGAAAGGAATAGCATGAAAAACATGAAATTTCTTGAAAATTGGAGGAATCATGCTATTAGGTTGAGACACGAACTTTTCGAGAAAGAGAGATCCATTTATGAAGTTTTAAGCTGATCCATTCAAACAAGGAAGTTTCTTAAGTGGGTTAGATAGGTCAGCTTACACCCATCTCCATTTATTATGCGCTTTTTAGGTTGGAATTTATTTATGACTCATATCTTAATTTTAAGCTTTTTAGCTTAGATGTGATTTTAAATTTGTGCTTTTGTTCTTATCCATGATTTCACCATGATATGTGACCACGAACTTCATTTCTACATGTTTTTCTTGATGTCGTGGAAAGTGTGCATATTCTCATGACTTCAAAACGTAGGTCCAATATTTAACTGAAAGTGCTGATGGGAGAGATACTTATCAGGTTGGGTTTGTGCCTGATAATGGATCAAACATGGTTCCTAGTGAGGCTGATTAATCAATAAGTTTATCTCAACTTCCTGATTGTTTAACAGCTGTCCTCCTTCATGAATGTTTTATACTATGATGACTGATGTAAGGGGTTATCTATATTCTTGGTGTACTTTCCCATATTACTTCGAAGAACAAAAAGCTGCTATCAGTAACACCTCTTTCAACTTTTTGGGTAGTGGGGGAAAGGAATGGGAGCCGGAGAGGCCCAATAAGGAAAATGAAGCAGTGTAATTATAGCTTCCAATAGGTGCCTAGCACTTTGCCGTGGTGATTCTATTGGTAGTTTAGTGAAGATACATGATTGCGCTTTACTTTTGGCTTTTTTTCCTCATGAATATTTCTCTCTGGATTACCATCTTACCAGCCTAAAAAAAAGAAAAGAGAAGGGATTATGCCATCTTGTAGTTGTTAATGAAATTTAATTCAATTATCCAAAAAATTAGTATCTTTTTAAAAGTTATTAAATGGATGTATTGGACATGCTATGTCATTAACGTCTCTAGGTTGATTTCCCATTGCTCAATCTTTTGCTTTTCTCTGATATGGGATTGTTAAAATTCTTTCTAAATTTTAAATGACCATATCAATAATTAATTTTGACTTACATATCTCTTGGTTTTTCTCTGCAGATATGGTAGAATGTGTATTAATTTTGACATCTTGTTGAAACCACTCTCTTCTCTCAACGACATTGTTGGTTTGGAGAGTCGACTTGATCGACATCTCTCAATGGTGCCATTATGGCATTCAAAAGGCATAAATACTTTTTTTTTTCTAGCCGTGGATAAATTATGCATGTGCTTTTGGAGTTAGGGTTGGCAATTTTCTAGAATTCATTATAAATCAAAGAGGAATTGAAATAGATAAAAATAAAGCAAAGGCAATTCTAGAGTTGCCGCCACCAACGACTAAGAAACAACTGTGTATGATAATTGGTAAAGTGAATTTCGTGCGTCGATGTCATTTGTAATTGAGTTTACAAATATGACACTTTTTTGATCTTTCTATGCAAATTGAGGGAAAACTTTTTCTCCTTTCATCAGATCTACTTCTTGTTGATGTGGTTATGCAGGTACAGACTTCTATTCTCATTTTGCGAATGGCTTGGGTGCTTTCGTGACCAATGAACTCAAAAGATAACTAAATTTAGATTTACCTGTTAATTTTTGTCGTTGCTTGCTTTTAATTTAAGTTCCCTATCCAAGAAAAGGGAAAGAAATTAAGCATTGCTTAGCAATCATTTAGAGATGCAATGCCAGTGTGCGCGGTTCTTTAAATCTGTGAGAACGAGTGCACGTTTGCTTGAATGGAGTCATGCATGCATTGTAATCGGGATGCTCTAAAAAATTTTAGACGACATTCTACTTTATTGTTCCTTTCTTTAGTTTTTGGTCGGGACTTGGGAGCACAATAAAGGAGCTACTTCTTAAAGAGTCAACTGCTAAAATGACACGTGATAGAGAAATCCACTTTCTGTTTTTTGGTCGTAGAGTCAATTAGTATGAATGCTACACGAAGAACCTAAGTCAGATGACGGTACGCGAAGTCCTAGGATGTAGAAGACATGGACAACAATATAGAAAGTAGAGTGGTCATTTTGAAATACAAATAGAAGAGGCGCGGACAACCTTAAATTTCTCGAGCATACTATATGAGAGAGACTTGCAAGACTTGGATATTTTGAAGAAACCGTTCGTCACTGAAAAGGACTTTAATCGTCACTCTCGATGAGAATCACAGACCGTTGCTTCTAATCGATTTTGAAAATAACACAGAGAGAAGATGGAAAAGGCAGGGACAATGGAGACAGCAGCGGGCGAGCTTCCAAAAACAGAGCATCCGCATGGTGGTACGGCCCTCACGTGGCTGCTGGTTGTCCTGCACCATAGCAGAACGCCTTCCCGTCTGCTGATCTCATCCTCAAAGTCAGGGACGCCAGGGTATCGCATCGGCCCTTTGGCTCGTTTTCTTTATTTTGTCGTTATGTGAGTGAATTCCCATTGTTTGATGAAATGCCNACAACCTTAAATTTCTCGAGCATACTATATGAGAGAGACTTGCAAGACTTGGATATTTTGAAGAAACCGTTCGTCACTGAAAAGGACTTTAATCGTCACTCTCGATGAGAATCACAGACCGTTGCTTCTAACCGATTTTGAAAATAACACAGAGAGAAGATGGAAAAGGCAGGGACAATGGAGACAGCAGCGGGCGAGCTTCCAAAAACATCCGCATGGTGGTACGGCCCTCACGTGGCTGCTGGTTGTCCTGCACCATAGCAGAACGCCTTCCCCTCTGCTGATCTCATCCTCAAAGTCAAGGACGCCAGGGTATCGCATCGGCCCTTTGGCTCGTTTTCTTTATTTTGTCGTTATGTGAGTGAATTCCCGTTGTTTGACGAAATGCCTCACTGGATATCCGCCTGTCTACGCGTGAGCCCTGTCGGTTAATGGTTCTGTGAAGTGGGAGCTTGTCCTCATGCTCTGGTTGGCATTTAAGATGAGATGATTCGAGCAGTATTTTTAATATTTTTTGGGTGCAGAAATGCTAATGAAAAGTGTACTTCTCTCTCTCTCCTGTTTCTAATTGGGTAAGGCGATCCTGTAATCCGCTGCTTTCCCTCTTTTGGTTGTCCGGGTTCCATTGTCATCTGAATACGAGCTACTGAAGAATTTTCCCCTCTCCATCCAGGCGAATTGTGGTACTGAACAAGATGGACGTCGTGAACAGTTCTCATACCAAAGTAGGGCTCTTGATTTCCCATGTTGGTTGATAAGGTTGATCTTTCAGACATTTAAGATTGATTTACATTATTCCAGTTGCTAAGCTTAACATGGAAATTCGCTATTGTATGGCTTGAGGCTTGGTATTTGTAATGCTGACTTTCATGTTTTTAGCGTGTGACGATAGACGATCTGCATTTTCAAAGGTAAGTTATCGCTGGGACACTGCATATCTAAACTTTCTTCTGATTTTATATTAGCTGAACATCCATATTTGTTCTTTTATTTTCTTCATTCCCATTCAAAAAGGAAAAGAAAGATCTTAATTAATTTATATATCGGGAAAGCATACCCTCCGTCCAACTTGTATCAAGTCCATTGGATTAGGGACGTAACTGATGATCCAAATATGAGCTTCACTAAATTGCTCTGTGGATGGAAGTCCCGGCAACTTACAGCTGCAGAAAAGCAAACTTGAATAATTGAGAATGACATCATCAGTAAATGTAATTATTTTGGTCAATTATTGATTGGCATACGAAGTTCACTATAATACGACCCATTAGGATTTAATAATAAGTCATATAATTACAAGAGAACTAAATGTATGTCGGAGGTCGTTGACACGAGTTGAATGCAAACATATACGAGATTAATTGTATATACTTTTTTTTTTCTTTTTGTGCTTGTCTTTTGTTAATATTTAGATATGATCTAAATATAAATAAATTAAACATTTGATCATGTTTCTTAGGGGTTTAGGAATCGGGAATTGGACCAATACTCTTAAGAACTAGACCAAACAGGCAGGTTTAGTCTAGTTCGGGCGATTATCGATTTGGGCGATCCATTTTGCACACCCCAAATGTTTCTAACAAATTAACTTTTCCTATTTTGATAAATTTTATTTTTCCATTATTTTATCAAGATTAGCTAGATAATTAGATAGAGTTTCGCTAAAAGTATCTGGTCGTAAGCCAAAAAAGAAAAGCCGACCCTCTCTGTTTCTAAGATCCCGACAATTGTAGCTCCGGTGTTGGGACTCCTTCGTGCCGGCGACTGCTGGCTTCGACGATTTTCTCACTTCGGAGGTGAAATCGCGTGGAAGCCGAACACCTGATCCTTCTTTGTTCGGGTAAGGTCTCCTACTCCGCGGCTCTGCCTTGCGATGGGTAATTTTAGGTTTTGCTAGTTGGGTAGTTCTGTTCTGTGGATTCATGGAAAGGGGTTCTACTGGCTCGCAACCTCTCCTTGGATTAGGCGGCGGTCGGCATCGTAGCCGAAGTAGGGCTCCAGCTGGCCGAAATGCTGCTAGAGATCCAATGTATCGGGGGAAAATGTTGCCCATGATTGGCGCTGGGGATCCTTTGTTAAGAGGCAACAATGTTGCCCAAGTTTCTGATGCGGTGGGGAAAAATGACAGTAGACATAGGCTAACTTCTTCTGGTATGGGTGTAGCTGGGTCTTTCCATGGTCAGGCTTCCATTACAGCAGAGCATAGGATAGGCACGTCACCTCAGTTAGCTGATATACCGGCCCCAGCCACTCGCTCTTGGGCAAATGTAGCCAAGGCTGCTATGCAAGGGTATTCTCTTACTTATATTGATTCTTCTTCGGGTGGGGATAACATAATCCATTGTTCGGAGGAGGACATTAGTGCTGCCGATCCTATTTGGCATGAATGTTTAGTTGGCTACTTTGTGGGGAAGAAACTCCCATTCAAGCTAGTTGAGTCAGCCCTTAACCATCTTTGGGGCCAACGCTTGCTGGAGGTCAAAGCAAATGACCAAGGTTTCTATTTTTTTCATATCTCGGACCCTGATTTCAGACGGAAGGTGATAGAAGGTGGTCCTTTGACCGTAGCACGTGTGCCGTTAATCCTTCAACAATGGCAACTTTTGTTAGAGTTGAAAAAAGGAGATCATTCTACAATCCCGGTTTGGATTAGACTGAAGAATCTCCCTACGAGTTATGGTCTGCTAAGGGGATTAGCAAAGTTGCTAGCGCCGTGGGAAGACCACTCTATGTAGACCATTGCACGGAGCAACTAAAAATGATTTCATTTGCTCGGGTATGCGTCGAACTTGCTGCCACAAAAACTTGCTGTGACACTATTACGGTGGACTTAAATGGGCAAACCCGTATAGTGGACATTGAGTATGAATGGAAGCCAGTATCATGCCAGTTATGTGGCACTTTTGGACATCAGTGTCCTGCTCAAGACCCTTGCCCAGCTCAGTCTGAACCAGCTATCCAGAGAGGTGTGCAGCCATCTGATCACCCAGCTGTTAGGGATGAACAAAGCCCTTTTACTCAACAAGGTATAGATACTTGTCCAGCCCCTACTTTGGAATGGAAACGAGTCAACAGAAAAAAGAACCGCCGGGCTGGTACGAACAAACAGCTAGTGCTTGATCCTGCTCCTTCATCTTATTTTGACTCGGATGATGATCTAGATGAGGAGATTGTTGCTGCTGATGCCGTAGAATCTGTTGCTACTGTCCAGGAGCTTCCTGCTGCCGGATGTACTTCTCCAGGTTCTGCTGATGCTGGTCTCATCCACTCAAGTCAGGAGGTGTGTCCTGGAGCGAGATCCCCAGAGTCTGCTGCTGGTGTTTCTTCAACAAGAGCTGCTGCTGTTATTCAAAAACCAGCTGGTGATGCTGGCAATGAATCAAGGTTTGCTGATGCTGCTACTGTTCTCCCTTCAAGGCTCGCGGATGTTGTTGCAGTTTCTTCTTCAGTGATTGCAATGCCTTCTCTAGCTAGTGCTGCTGTTGTTTCTGCAGAGTCAGCTGTTGCTGCTGTTGTTCCCTCAATGCTAGCTCGTGATGTTGCTGTTCCTGCAGGCCAGGACAAGGTAGATGCTGCTGATGTCTGTGTAGGAGCTGTCTCCCTCGGTTCAGGTCAGAAGAAGGGCTCTGTTGTTGCCTCTCCAGGGTTTGTTATTGCTGTTAATTCAGCTGTGGCCCTAGCTGCTGATGCTAGTTCAACTCAGAAGATGAGACCTGCTTCTCCAGAGAATGATTTACATGATATGCAGCTCACTGAGGTGAGGATAGAGCAAGCTAGTGGGTTGGGGCCTCCCTCTATTGCTCCTCGGGTTAAAGCAAAATCTATGTAGGTTAACAGACCTAGTCCGTCGATAGGGACAATTTCTGTCAAAGGTAAATCAGCACCCACCAGAGGGCGGCCAAAAAGAAGATAGTCCACTTGTCCTTCCTTTTGTATGATAATGTCTTTTGGTTTTTGGAATGTCAGGGGTCTTATGAATCCTGCTAAGCAGGCTGAAGTTAGACAGCTTGTGCACCTTAATAATATTTGCTATCTTGGCTTATTGGAAACCAAAGTTCCTGTTGCTAGTTTTCCTAACCTCTCCTCTGCTTTACTCCCTGACTGGATATGGGTTACAAATTATGAATACTCTCCTCGAGGGCGTATTTGGGTTGGATGGAACCCGCTTTTGGTTTGTTTCAATATTCGAACTTGTTCTGACCAGATCATTCATGGTGATGTAAAAATTTTGAACTCAGGGTCTACACTATTTCTCTCGGTATTATATGGCGAGCACACCTTTGTTGCTCGCAGACCCTTATGGAGTAAGCTAGTTAGTCTGAGTGCTTCTCTCAAGGAAAGTCCTTGGATGGTTGCCGGTGATTTCAATGCCATCCGGGATTCTTCTAATCGCATGGGGAGCCCGGATATCTGGATTCCCGCTTTTGATGATTTCAGGGATTGCATGGACCAAGCTGAACTTTTTGATCTTCGTTATGTGGGCTTCCGTTTTACCTGGTCCACCTCCTCCGGCATTCGCAGGAAACAACGGAAAATTGACCGGGTCCTAGTCAACAACTGTTGGTACACCTCCTTTTCCTTCTCTGAAGCATCCTTCCTGGCCCCGGGCTTATCTGACCATACTCCGATGACTGTGAGAATTCTTGCTCTTGGTACTCGGCGTATTCCTTTTAAATTTTATAACCTATGGATGAACCACCCTGTTTTCCCCATGCTAGTTACTCAGTCTTGGGAGACCCAAGTAGTAGGTTCTCCTATGTACAGGCTCTACACTAGACTCAAACTTCTAAAGGGTCGGCTTAAGTGTCTTAATAGAGATGCTTACTCAGAGATTTCCATGAGGGTAGCCTCGGCTAAAAGGGTCCTTTCAACCACTCAAGAGGCACTTCAACTAGACCCTCATAGTAGCTCTTTGGTGGCTCAGGAACATTCTCAACTCAAGGACTATATTGAACTTCGATCTCTCGAGGAGTCCTTCTTCAGACAAAAATCTCGTATTCGCTGGCTAAAGGAAGGGGATCATAATACTAAATTCTTTCATCAGTCATTCAACCATAGGCACCTCCGTAATCGTATTATCTCCGTTGTGGACAGCTCAGGACAATCGGTAACGGACTTGAAGGATGTACAGAAGGTTTTTAATTCATATTTCCAGGATCTCCTTGCTCCGGTTGAGATGACTGTGAGGCCATCTATACAGGAACTCAAGGATGTCATTCACTCCCCTCTCAAGGAAGAACACATCAGCTCTCTATCACAACCTTTCCTTCCTTCCGACATCCGCGATGCTATGTTCTCCTTGGCTGGAAATAAAGCCCCTGGTCCTGATGGATATAATGCTGACTTCTTTAAAAAGAATTGGGACAAGGTGGGCCATTCAGTTATTGAAGCAATAATGGATTTTCTTGAAACTGGATGCTTGCTCAAGGAAGTTAACAACACTGTTGTTACCCTGGTGCCAAAAACCCCCAATGCAACATCAGTCTCTGACTTTCGGCCAATTGCCTGTTGTAATACAATATACAAGTGCATCACTAAGATATTTTCCTCTAGAATTGCCGCGGTTCTTCCATATCTAATTAGTCCGGTTCAAACCGCTTTTGTAAAAGGTAGGAGGATTAGCGACAATATTCTTCTTGCCAAAGAACTTTTCAGTGGGTTTCATAATAAGCCTTATATCCCAAAGTGTGCCATCAAGGTGGATTTTAGGAAGGCCTATGATACTCTTGACTAGGATTTCCTAGAGAAAACTCTTCAAGCATTTGGGTTTCCCACCCACCTCACAAAACTTATTATGGTATGCGTTCGTACCCCAAAATTTTCTATAGCCATAAATGGTGAACTCTATGGCTTCTTTTCCAGTGGTCGGGGTATAAGGCAAGGTGACCCTATGTCGCCATACCTATTCACCTTGATTATGGAGGTTTTCACTGGGATTCTCGACTCCTACACTCGACATCCGGATTATCGATACCACTGGCGGTACAAGGCTACACGCCTATCCCACCTTTTCTTTGCAGATGACGTTTTTCTCTTTAGTGAAGCAAGGCCCGCCTCTATCTCCTGCCTCCAGAATGGGCTTATATTATTCTCTACTTGGAGTGGTCTGGTTCCCAATACCAGCAAGAGTGAAGTCTTTATTTCAGGAGGGTCTGAGACTACCAAGGAGCAGATCGTGCAAGCGCTTGGCTTCAACCTTGGTTCCCTCCCTGTGCGCTACTTGGGTGTACCTATCATTACTTTGAGAATAAGCAAAGTGGACTGCAATGCTCTTATATGCCGTCTCACTGCTAGAGTCCAATCTTGGACCCATCGATTTCTTTCCTTTGCCGGCTGACTACAACTTATTAAGTCGGTGTTACATGCCATCCAAGCTTTTTGGGCCCTCATCTTTTGGCTCCCATCTTCGGTAGTAGACAAGATAGAGCAAATATGCAGACAATTCCTCTGGAAGGGCCCATCCATGGGTTCGGGAGGTGCAAAGGTATCGTGGGTTGACGTCTGCCTTCCCTTGTCAGAAGGAGGCCTTGGTATAAGAAGAATCAGAGATAGCAACAAAGCAGCCATGGCTAAACACATCTGGTTGCTATTTACTGATAAAGAGTCTTTATGGTGCAAATGGATTCATGCCACATATCTCAAAAGGAAAATTTTTTGGAACTCTTCGACTCCTACTATTTGCTCTTGGGCATGGAGGAAGATCCTTACTCTAAGGGATGTATTCCTACCCCACTTCAGATGGAAGATAGGAGATGGTGAATCTACGTCGCTTTGGTTTGATCCATGGCTTGAAATTGGTCCCCTAAACTTGGTATCCTCAAACAGTTACATCTACCGATCGGACCTGCTTAGACAAGCAAAGGTGAAGGATATATATTCCCCGGATGGGTCTCAATTACTCCAAGAGCTGGCTCTATGGCAAGTTCCGGTTCCCCAGCTCTCAGTTGGCCAAGATACCTTTTCTTGGGTGGAGGAGTCCTCCGGTAAATTTTCAGTGGCTTCAGCGTGGGATATAATCCGATGCAGATCCAACCCAGTTCATTGGTCCTCCTTTGTCTGGGATAAGGCCTTGGCCCCTAGATATCAGTTCCTCCTTTGGCTTATTACCAAAGATCGTCTTCCCACTCAGGAATATCTTATGGCATATGGCAGTATCCCTAATTCAGTCTGTGCTCTGTGCAACTGTAGGCCTGATACTATTAACCACCTTTTTTTTTATTGCGGCATCTCCAATTCTCTGGCTAATTTCTGGGCCGATAAGTGCAATCTCCCTTGGCACAACTCCTCTTGGTCGGACAATCTTCAATGGGCTATTAACTCTATAACTGGCAAAGGTTTCTACCCGGAGATAGTACACTTCTCCTTTGGATCTCTATGCTATATTATCTGGAAAACCAGGAATGATATTTTCTTCCGTGGCCATAATCTTTATGTCCCTTCCATGAAAATATACCTCTGTAAGGCGGTCAAGGATAAAGCTCTAGCTTTCAAATCGGTTAAGGATATTCCCAGAAATAGAAGAATGCAGCGTAGTTGGGGGATAGACGCTCGCATTTTTGATGTGGATCCAGCCACAATATAGCATAGGATGAATTGAGTCATCTTGGTTATTCTATGTTTCTAGCCTACTTGTAATTTTATTTTGTTGACCACGGTACCCCTCTACTCCAATGACACTTCGTCTAGTTGAGTGGTTGTTGGTACCGTGTCTCCCCATCTATTGTACATTTCGCCGGTCGATTTTATGATAATTCTTACCTTACCAAAAAAAATAAAAATTAGATAGAGTTTCGCTCAAACTACTAGATAAAAATAGGTAATTGATTGTTTGTTCACAATCATAATTATAATTTTTTAATCTTCTATGTAGCTTTTCTTATTAAAAATATGATGCATTGAATTAAAATTAATAACTTTCTCTAGACAAAGTGATAACATGACGCTGGACGAGATAATATTTTGTTGAGTGTAACGTATCATTTTTATATCGACATTAATAAAAAAAAATGTTTTAGAAATAAATGCATTCCTTTAATCTGATGAAAAAAAGAAACAACAAATTGAAAAGAGAGAAATAGGGGAGGGTATTTCCGTCAGTTAATTGGAAAAAGTTGAGTGTTTTAGCCAAAATGAGGATAGAAATAGTGCCACCCGAATAATATTATGAAGTTATTAGGGCAAAAAACAACTTTCTCTCCCCATGCGCCTAAGGAAAATCTTTTATTTTTTGGTTCAATTGGAGTCTGAATGTGATGATCCTCATCCTTTGAAATTGGCACCACAGAGCATTTGATGTTTCAATCATCCTCCATACCTTGTGCAGTAATTAAGGTTAGGTTTACAAAGAGAGCGCTTCACGAAAACCCAACCCTCTTCCATGTTTTGTCCTAGAGAGAGGACATCCCACTGTCTAGTTTCTCCAAAGCACACCATTCCTTCCTTCTTTTCAATTATTCGGCGTATTGAAATTGAGATTCTAGAGATAGATTAAACATAAATATGAATGCCCTGAATTATAGATTTTAGATTATATGCACACTCATATTTAATATTCGTGTATTATGAAGGTCTTTGGTTTTTAGAATCATTAAAAGTAAAAATGTGCAAGTCTTAAGATTTAAAAAAAGAAAAGTGAAAAAAGGCAAAAGTTATTCTATAGACACCATATGAGTAAATCGAGCGACAAGATATGAAGGACACTCCACAAACGAAGATGCAAATACTTTATAGAGTTTGATTTTCTACACTTATTATTACGGTGAGTTATTCTAGAAGGAATTTCAGGAGGCCTTATAAGAATTTAGAAACCTGATGCTATTAACGTTTATAATATGACTTTCCCCGTTTACCAAACTTAATACACTATAGTCCAAGTCGGTAAGCCCAATTTCTTTTCTCGTACTACTGGCAATGAACAATTTAAATATATTCATACAGATATGTTTATGCGAAATGCAGGCCATGTAACTAGATTGAATGATTGTTTGGTTTTCGCTAAATACATATCGGGTTCGAGGTTTAGTCTTTTTTATGAGAGCTCAAAATGTAACATATGAAAGGAAAGCTTGATGAAATTGAGATAATAAAAGAATGGATATTTATGAATCTTATTTCTATATCAATGTGTTTGGAATTTAAGCTCCACAACCATCTCCACCAGGTCCCCCGAACAGCAAGGTATAGCCCATGAATTTATTCTCATTGTTCGTGGTAGCGCGATAGCATTTTTGCGAACTCGTGTGTGTCGATCCTCGCCAAGACTGGGGCGCAATCCAACTTTGCGAGCTATCCAGGTATTGAATTTGTCTGAAAACACATGCATGTGTGTATGAATAGTCTGGAAAGTATCCGCTTCCCATCGGCGGGAAAGGCATGCCTTTGCTCGTGTGCGTCTCTCCTCCGAACTGTAGTGTTTTGGCGCCAGACGTCAACTGAGGGAACAACTTAGCCGGCCAATAGCCCACGTTGACGTCAACGTTATTTTTTTTTACCGTCAACCACCAATCTTTTGTGTTCGCGTCCTGTAGTGAAGACAACAATTGTTAAATAGTCGTTAGAGAACTTTTTACGTGATCTCAAAGCACAATATTTCGGTCGGGTAGGTAAAAATGTTTCGGACTCCTTGAAAGAGCAACCGATCACTTTTTTCCTCAACTCATGTCCATTGCTAATGCAACTTTCATACTACGTAGAATTTTTCTATTTCATTATTATGGAGTTCCGAAGGAAAATAGTTAATTACCTGATGAATTGCCACATAAATCTCGAATTGGAGCCCATCATAAACAGAAGTGTTTGGGAGAACTTGTCCAAGAGTAATGGAATTATCAACTTGCACAAAGCCTGGACACCGCAAATCATAGCATCCCGCTCCATCCGCCTGTTCTTTGAACATATATTATAATGATTGTCCATTTTGCTCTTTGAACAATAGACTTGGCACTGGTTGGGCAATTATCAAACAAAGAAGTACAATTCAATGTGGCCGGTGGAAATCTTACCTGGCTCGTTGTTGGCACTTTAATGTTCCTTTTTTTTTTTCTAACTTTGGTACTTAAGTGCACATTTTGGAAATTGCGGCACCTATGTGTCCATCCGTATTAAGTTTTGGCACTTGGGACATCCACACCTTATCATCACGCATAACCACTTATGCCAAGTATCATAATCATGTATGCAAACAACATAATTCTAAGAGTAATTAGACAGTCATCAAGCACTAAATTAGGTAATTTTTTTTCCAAATGCTGCGTTCCAAAGAATTAACATTTTATAGATAGAAATTGTTAGTTATTATGCAGAAATTGATGAAAAACATATTTCACATGCAAGTCGCGCTACCAAATTACAATAAAATGGGCAATAATTACGAAGCTGTGAATCCATATGAGACAAGAAATAGAATTTCATGAGGTACTTGAATGCAGACCAAAAAACAAAACTTGAAGGGGCCATCCATGAAATTTCCTTGTTATACAAGTAGTTTTCTACAAAACTTGTTGCAAGTTATAACTTACTTTCCAAGAAATAAAGAGATGACTCCGATCGTCGTTGTATAGATCTGGATCCACCTATCATGACAAAAATCCATTTAATTCCAACGTTCTACAGCTAGAAACAATAAAAACTATGCCGAACATGAAGGTCCCTTACATCAAATGAAATTTTAATCTCATTGTGAATATATTCTTTTATTTTCTTTAATCCCATTCAAAAAGGAAAAGAAAGATATTAATTAAATGATATATCGGGAAAACGTACCCTCCATCCAGCTTGTATCACGTTTGTTGGATTATTGATGTCGCTGATGATCCAGATCTGAGCTATGCTAAATTGTCCTTTTTCACACTTTGGAATGTAATTATTAATGAACGCTTCTGCCCCAGCGTACAGAGTATCTGGGTAGTTAGGCAACTCCACATAAGCAAACTTGAGAAATTGAGAATGACATCATTAGTGAATGTAATTTTTTGGCCAATTACATACGAAATACACTATAATACGACATACTAGGTTTTTAACAATAAGTGATATAATTACAAGATAGCTAAAGATATGTCGAAGGTCATTGAAACCAGTTAAGTTAAATGCACAAATACACGAAACTATTCGAATAATANTAACCGGAATCGAAACACGAACCTTGTAAAATCCGAACTGGAAAAGGGCTGATCAGATCGAAGGCCACAACACCATGATCACAGGACAAGAGCTTGAAGAATTTACTGGAGCAGGCAGCAACTTTTTTACCAGCCAAAAAAGAAAGGAGGGGGAAGATCTCTTTAAAGGACAAAAATTCTGACAGAGCAGAAGGGGAGGGAGGGCCCCACCATTGATCGATGATCTGTATGTTTTGTCCCCAAATCGAACGACCCAGCGTGGGACCCTATCATGGTCCTCCCCACATCAGAAAAGAAGAAAGGAAAAGAAGGAGCCATGGAAAAGTATGATATGGTTCTCCCCCCCTTTGGTCTCATTTAATGTCCCCGATTTGAATTTTGCCTGTCCATTGTCCCCATAAAATCCTGTCCCCTTCACCAATTCTTTTAAAAAATTAAATTAAATTTTGGAAGTAAAAAATGGCAGAAATAGCGGAAATACAATTTTCCTTTTTATTCTTTTTCGTGGAAAGGTTGAGACAAGCGGAATATGCTGACGGGGACCCGCCGCCGACGTCACTAATTTTAAAATAAAAAAATGTTGGGCAAGATTTGTTGAGATATTTTATGAGTTCGCGATACGGATTCCTCGAATTGAAACGAATTACAACAGGGATTAGAATAATTGCGAATAGGAGAAAATATGGGTTACATGTCAGCATCGCAATATATATAGTTTTTGTATTATGGTCGAAACCGATCAGATTGAGATAATATAAAGTAGGGAAGGACAAAAGAAGGGTCGATTCCATCCGTGCGTGCGTGCGTGCGTGCGCCTTTTAAGGTAAAACTTAACGTTGAAGGTCTTCCCCACGTCGACTTGGATAGGATCCAATTCAATATCTATCTTCACTAATACTCGAAAAGAAAATAAAACATGGATAAAGATCTTACCGACAAGAGAAAAGGAAAAGGGATCCAATAAGGAAATGCTTTAATAATAATTCATAAATAATAGATAAAAAAAAGAACTAGCTATTCTTTTTTTTGGGTTGAAAAGAACTAGCTATTTCAAATTGTAAAATTTTGGGTTAATACCATAAATTTTTTTTAAATTGATACATCTGTGACAAGTTTAATTCAAACTAATTTTTTGACTACCGAAAATCCTAAATCGACATGTCTATGACAAATATGCCTTCTGTTAGTATCTGTTAAATTGTACCATTAAATTTATGAGTTAATTAACACATAGCGATTGACGGTTATACAATGGCATTTTACAAATTCAATGAATTAAAAAAAGTAAAAAATTGTGTACAAGTTTTGTAAATTTTTTTACGTTTCCACAGTGTTTTAGATATTATTAAGGAATTCAAAAGAGTAAACCCTTAAAAAAATTCTAAACAAACACAGCGATTCCGTGATTTTTCTTTGGAAAAACTGTCAAATAGCCGAATTGGTTAAACGCCACAACTTCAAAAGGGTACTTTTGAACGTAAGGTTATTCTTGTATCACCCAAGCCCTCATCTTATATGTTTTTTTTTATAAAGAATATATCGTAAGTATGATAACTTTTATAAGAAACTCACCCGAGTGTCATAAATTTTCAAAAACGTGTTGGAAAGAAAAAAACTTTATTAAGCTATGCTATGCTGAAGAAAGAACCAAAAAGAGGAGTACTCAATGATTATTATTCGCTTGATACTTAGTGGACATTCATAAAATATTTATCTAATGAGTTCTTTCAATTCTAAGAATTTTTCTAGAATACTCTTTTCTTGAATATCAGTCGTTTTATTCAAAGCCCAATTTTGAAATCCATTCTTTTTGAAAACTATTAATGTATGAAATATAAATTCTTTATTTTGATCCATTACTAAATATCTATCTAGGTTTCTTTGACACAATGAGTTGGGATCTTTCCTCGATAGGCATGGCCTAACACTTACTATGAATATTTTTTAGGGATATATTCACTAGAAGCCCTAAAACTCATTATGAAAATACGATTGAGTTCCCAAGCTTACAAAAAATGCAATCAAATTCTATAACTTATCAAATTAATTTAATCGAGTTCTTTCATCTCCATCTAATTTGGTCAATAGGAAATGTGGATGTGGTAATGACGTGGATTTTTAAATTATTTTTATACAATTTAATTTAAAATCAAAATTTAAAAAATAAGCTACATTTAAATTAAAAAGAAAATGGGGAAGTTAGGTGGAGATGGATACAAGCCATCGTGGCTGTCACCTCACCATTGCCAAGAGGGATTGGCAAGCGATAGGCAAGGGTTGTGACCCTCCCCTCATCCGGGCGCCTAGGTCTTGGGCAAAGTGCAAGGGAGGGTTGCAACTAGGGGTGTACAACCGGACCGGGTTTACCCGGAACCCGGACCGGACGACCCGAAAAATAGGGTTGGGAACCGGTTCCCAGTTAAACTGGTCCGAGTACAGGTTCCAATTTTTGGGAACCGGTTGAAACCGGTCCGGGAACAGGGTCCAAGCAAAGACCCACCCAGAACCGGACCGGTTTTGGAATCGGTTTTTACCCTGTTAAAAAAAAAAAATCTTCTCTCTGTATAATGCTTTTGAGTATATTTGTCTTCGAATAAATGTTAAAAAAAGAAAGAGTTTCTTTGAATCAAGTTAAGAGATAATTATTTTGAAAAAATTGTTAAAAAAAACTGTTCTTATGAATTATTTTTCTTTTTTAATGATCTCACTTTCAACTATTACTATAGTCGTAGGACAAATGTTACTAACTATTGTAGCATTAATTCTCAGTCCAACTCAAGAAAAATGTCCTCTTAATAAGAGTTATGTCACATACACACAAGTAAGCACATTATGTCATATTAGAAGTATTTGTGGGAATGAGACTAATATTAGATTCATATTTGTTGCTAATGCTTATGCATTTTAAGGATTTTTGCTTTGTCATATAATGTTAGGAGAATTACGTTGTTGTTTTTTCCCTAATTAATGTAAAATTCGAAGTCGTATAAAATATTGAACGGTTGCAAAATAGGTTCCAATGAAAATAGGGTTGACCCTGTTCCCGGACCGGAAAAACAGGGTTGGATCCAAAATAGGGTCCAATAAAAACAGGGTAGGGTACAGGGTCCAAAAAAGATGAACCGATTATAACAGGGTCGGGTACAGGGTCCAGGTCTGAACCCTACCCACCCTGGACCCGATCACCCCTAGTTGCAACACTCATCAGTTCACCCCCATCATTGCTGGTCACCCCACCATCGTTGGCCCCTTTGGGCGATGGAGAGGGGCGGTGGCGGCAACGAGGGTTTGTAGTCCTACTTGCCTGAATTTTTCTTCTTCTTCTTTGGCTTTATTATTACAAATTTAGCTTATTTTTCAATTTAATTTATATAAAATTAATATTAAAAATCATATTTAGAGCGAAACGGCGTCATTTTAGTGTTATATTTCATTATATAACCTCATCATCACCATGTAGGAGAAAAAATATTTAAAAAGCCACGTTAATATTCTTCATTAGCCAAGTTGAACGGAGTTAAGTAAATAATTCGATTGAATCAATTTGACAAGTTTCAGGACTTACAAGTTTTATGAATTAATTGCACTTTTGTGACAGTTTTAAAATGTCTAATAAACATATCTCCTTTTTAAAAAAGTTTTGACATTCAAGTGAGTATCATGTGAAAGTGTCGATTCCTTTTCTTTTTTCTTTTTTTTTTATATTTAATTTTTAGGATACAAAAGTAAGGGTAAGCATGGTTCCAGTGTAGCCTCTGTAATCAGAGAATGGGAGAATCGGACCTATGGAAACATTTCCACTTCCACGTTCAAAGATGGGTTTGGTAGGTTTTGGGTTCAAAAAATTAAAGAAATGGTTTTGATAGTTAAGTTCCAAGTTCTAGGTAGATGAATCTTAGCTCTTGGAACTTAAACCCAATATAAGTTTTTGTATTTTTCCTTGTATATGTCTTCATGAGATCTTACCGCCATGGTGTTCGGTGATGAAGGCATAATATGGAATTACTAGTCTGAGCTTTCATTATATGATACTTTTACTTCTTTAATGTTTTATATTCTTTGTGTGTTTAAATAAAAGTTATGATCAATAAATTAGTAATAAATAATGATCATTAAATATGATAATTCACTGTAATCATTCAATTAATAATAAAGGTAAGAGACCTTGAAATTGAAATCGACCTCTACTTCGATAGATATTTTTTAGTTTCCGGTGGACTGTTGAATCTGATATTGTTCACCTCTTCACGAAACTAGCAAAAGATGCACAACGTGTAAAATTCAGAACCAGTGGACTGTTGAATCCACCGCTCCCCTCCTCTACTTTACAGGTTTCGAGAAAAGAAAGAAAGCGAGCAAGCAAGCGAAGGGGGAAAAGATTGCCTTTTCTTTTTTTGGTGCAGGCTTCAAATACACTGAATTCCCAAAATCCAAGAAAAAGGGCAGGGGAAAAGGAAATTACTTTTGTGACTTTCTGCAGCGTGCGAGTGAAAAGGAACAGAGAATACATTTAATTTTAGGAAGCAAAAAATAATAATAATAATAATTGCGGGTGTTCGAAGAAAACTGGGTGCGTGTTAACCCCTTCCCCACTTTCATAAAATTATTTTTTTATTATCATTGCTTTCTGAAAAAGTCTTTTGGAATGTTGGAGAAAATTAAGAATTCTACCTGAAAAAGAGAAAAAAAAAAAAGGCGTGTCTTTTTTAATTTTATTTTTAATTTTATGAGAGTGAGAGAAGTGAAGCCACCGCCACGCGCGACACCCACTTATGTTGTTGGACTCCGGACTTTGCCTGTGATGTAATAAGTGGGGCCATGCTCCCACCACGCGCCACGCATGGTCCTATTGCATTGACGAGATTCCCCCTCCATTTTTTTCTCGATTTTTAATTTATTTCGAAATCGAGTAAATTAAATTTCGCTTTTTACATAAAATTGCTAAATACCATCTTGAAGTTTATACTTGTCAAAAATCATTCAGCGCTTTCTTTAAGAAAAAAATCTTCAATTTGTATTTTTTCCGAATCGAAATGATACATTTACTCCCACTCGATCACACCATAGAATATCTTTACTCCTTTCTTTCTCTCCCCTTCTCTATCGACGCACTTGATTTATCAGTTTTTGTTTGATGAAAGGTGGCATGGGAAGAAAAATGACAATTTCCTAAAATAAATAAGATTGTAAGTATGCAAATTGGTACGAAAGTGGAATGTAGGATTTAAGTTGTAGGTTTTAAAAGTGAAGATGGTATATGATACGTGAATGCAAATCTCATTAGGTCTTTTCTGCAATTATCCCGCCATTTATATTATGATTGACCGCATATGGAGATGTCTAAGGTGGTCATCCCATGATAGCTTCCAAAATAAAATGACAATATGCTTGTCATGCCATCATTTTTTTCTTTAAAATA